>JAXCGZ010015196.1:15000-35000 GCA_037179515.1 Halocaridina rubra | reverse complement strand
CGGATTCCAAAAGGGGGCTGCATATTCGAGTTTTGGCCTCACATAGGTTACATAAATATTTCTGAACATTTCCTTGTCCATGTGCCTGAAGGCTACCCTTACATTTGATAAGAATGCATATGCTGCCCTTACTATGCCATTTATATGTATTTCTGGAGACAAATCTGCCAGTATGTTTACTCCTAGATCTCTCTCATTTTCTGTCTCTTGAAGTTGTACTCCAGCCACCGAGTAGTCAAGCTTGGGCCTTCTTGCACTTGTACCCATTCTCATAACCTTACATTTTGAAGTATTGAATTTCATTAGCCACTTTTCTGACCACTCATGCAGATTATTTAGATCCTCCTGAAGTTCTCTAATATTGTTCTCGTTTTTTACTTTCTTCACAATCTTTGCATCATCTGCAAACATATTCATGAATGAATTTACAGACTCTGGTAAGTCATTTACATATACAAGGAACAAAAGTGGCCCTAAAACTGAACCCTGTGGAACTCCACTACTAACTCTTCTCCATTTAGACACTGAGTGTCTTACTCTAACCCTCTGTTCCCTTCCTTCTAACTAAGTTTTTATCCATTCTAAAACATTTCCACCTATTCTAACCATTGATTGCAGCTTCCTAATAAGTCTCCCATGTGGAACAGTGTCAAACGCTTTCTGGAAGTCTAGGAATATGCAACCTGCCCAGCCCTCACTTTCCTGTAAGATTTGGCTTACCTCATCATAAAATTCTAATAAGTTTGTTACTGTTGATCAACCTTCTCTGAAGCCATGTTGCCTCACTGACAAAAAGTTGAAGGATTCCAAGTATGTACGCATGTGATTACCTAATTGCGTTTACTGGAAAGAGCTCAAAGCTCGTATCTTCCCGTCTCCAGAACGGTTCCATTTTGTACTTAGTGATACTTATCATACCTGTCCTTAAAACTATGGATAGAGATAGCACTAACTACCTCATCGCTTAGCGAATTCCAATTATTAACTACTCTTACACTGAAAAACTATTTCCTTACATCCTGCAAAGAACTTTTCTTACGAAGCTTCAAACTATGATCTCTAGTTCTAGAGTCAGCCGTATCAAAATATCGATTCCTAAAGACTGTCACCATATCCCCCCTCAATCTTCTAGCATCGAATGATGGTAAGTCTATATATATATATATATATATATATATATATATATATATATATATATATATATATATATATATATATATATACATATTTATATATATATATACTATATATATATATATATATATATATATATATATATATATATATGATATATATATATATATATATATATATATATATATATATATATATATATATATATATATATATATATATATATATATATATATATATATATATATATATATATATATATATATATATATATATATATATATATATATATATATATATATATATATATATATATATATATATATATATATATATATATATATATATATATATATATATATATATATATATATATATATAATCAATTAAGCACATTACATATGTGAAAACATGAATAATTTTTTTACCCCGACCGGGACTCGAACCTAGGACTTATGATTACTAAGTCAAGGCGCTACCACTACACCACAGAAGGTTAAAAGGAATCCAACCTTATAGCTTATATCTGCTATACTTAGGAATGAAGGCATTCTAACTGAATGCCACTATGTTCATATTACAGATTCCCCAACCTCACTCGTGGCTTCATTTTAGCATTTAATTTAATTCCCAATCTCATTCGGGCCATGAAATAATCAATTAAGCACATTACATATGTGAAAACATGAATCATTTTTTTACCCCGACCGGTTCTCGAACCTAGGACTTATGATTACTAAGTCAAGGCGCTACCACTACACCACAAAAGGCTAAAAGGAATCCAACCTTATAGCTTATATTTGCTATACTTAGGAATGAATGCATTCTAACTGAATGCCACTATGTTCATATTACAGATTCCCCAACCTCACTCGTGGCTTCATTTTAGCATTTAATTCAATTCCCAATCTCATTTGGGATATGAAATCATCAATTAAGCACATTACATATGTGAAAACATGAATAATTTTTTACCCCGACCGGGACTCGAACCTAGGACTTATGATTACTAAGTCAAGGCGCTACCACTACACCACAGAAGGTTAAAAGGAATCCAACCTTATAGCTTATATCTGCTATACTTAGGAGTGAACGCATTCTAACTGAATGCCACTATGTTCATATTACAGATTCCCGAACCTCACTCGTGGCTTCATTTTAGCATTTAATTCAATTCCCAATCTCATTCGGGCCATGAAATAATCAATTAAGCACATTACAAATGTGAAAACATGAATCAATTTTTACCCCGACCGGGACTCGAACCTAGGACTTATGATTACTAAGTCAAGGCGCTACCACTACACCACAGAAGGTTAAAAGGAATCCAACCTTATAGCTTATATCTGCTATACTTTGGAATGAACGCATTCTAACTGAATGCCACTATGTTAATATTACAGATTCCCCAACCTCACTCGTGGCTTATTTTTAGCATTTAATTCAATTCCCAATCTCATTCGGGCCATAAAATAATCAATTAAGCATATTACATATGTGAAAACATGAATAATTTTTCACCCCGACAGGGACTCGAACCTAGGGCTTATGATTACTAAGTCAAGGTGCTACCACTACACCACAGAATATTAAAAGGAATCCAACCTTATAGCTTATATCTGCTATACTTAGGAATGAACACATTCTAACTGAATGCCACTATGTTCATATTACAGATTCCCCAACCTCACTCGTGGCTTCATTTTAGCATTTAATTCAATTCTCAATCTCATTCGGGCCATGAAATAATCAATTAAGCACATTACATATGTGAAAACACAAATCATTTTTTACCCCGACCGGGACTCGAGCCTAGGACTTATGATTACTAAGTCAAGGCGCCACCACTACACCACAAAAGGTTAAAAGGAATCCAACCTTATAGCTTATATCTGCTATACTTAGGAATGAACGCATTCTAACTGAATGCCACTATGTTCATATTACAGATTCCCCAACCTCACTCATGGCTTCATTTTAGCATTTAATTCAATTCCCAATCTCATTCAGGCCATGAAATAATCAATTAAGCACATTACATATGTGAAAACATGAATCATATTTTACCCCGACAGGGACTCGAACCTAGGACTTATGATTACTAAGTCAATAATTCATGTTTTCACATATGTAATGTGCTTAATTGATTATTTCATGGCCCGAATGAGATTGGGAATTTAATTAAATGCTAAAATGAAGCCACGAGTGAGGTTGGGGAATCTGTAATATGAACATAGTGGCATTCAGTTAGAATGTGTTCATTCCTAAGTATTGCAGATATAAGTCATAATGTTGGATTCATTTTAACCTTCTGTGGTGTAGTGGTAGCGCCTTGACTTAGTAATCATAAGTCCTAGGTTCGAGTCCCGGTCGGGGTAAAAAATGATTCATGTTTTCACATATGTAATGTGCTTAATTGATTATTTCATGGCCCGATTGAGATTGGGAATTGAATTAAATGCTAAAATGAAGCCACGAGTGAGGTTGGGGAATCTGTAATATGAACATAGTGGCATTCAGTTAGAATGCGTTCATTCCTAAGTATAGCAGATATAAGCTATAAGGTTGGATTCCTTTTAACCTTCTGTGGTGTAGTGGTAGTGCCTTGACTTAGTAATCATAAGTCCTAGGTTCGAGTCCCTGTCGGGGTAAAAAATTATTCATGTTTTCACATATGTAATGTGCTTAATTGATTATTTCGTGGCCCGAATGAGATTGGGAATTGAATTAAATACTAAAATGAAGCCACGAGTGAAGTTGGGGAATCTGTAATATGAACATAGTGGCATTCAGTTAGAATGTGTTCATTCCTAAGTATAGCAGATATAAGCTATAAGGTTGGATTCCTTTTAACCTTTTGTGGTGTAGTGGTAGCGCCTTGACTTAGTAATCATAAGTCCTAGGTTCGAGTCGCGGTCGGGGTAAAAAATGATTCATGTTTTCACATATATAATGTGCTTAATTGATTATTTCATGGCCCGAATGAGATTGGGAATTGAATTAAATGCTAAAATGAAGCCACGAGTGAGGTTGGGGAATCTGTAATATGAACATAGTGGCATTCAGTTAGAATGCGTTCATTCCTAAGTATAGCAGATATAAGCTATAATGTTGGATTCCTTTTAACCTTCTGTGGTGTAGTGGTAGCGCCTTGACTTAGTAATCATAAGTCCTAGGTTTGAGTCCCGGTCGGGGTAAAAAAAATGATTCATATATATATATATATATATATATATATATATATATATATATATATATATATGTGTATATATATATATATATATATATATATATATATATATATATATATATATATATATATATATATATATACACATATATATATATATATATATATATATATATATATATATATATATATATATATATATATATATATGCATATATATATATATATATATATATATATATATATATATATATATATATATATATATATATATATATATATATATATATATATATATATATATATATATATATATATATATATATATATATATATATATATATATATATATATATATATATATATATATATATATATATATATATATATATATATATATATATATATATATATATATATATATATATATATATATATATATATATATATATATATATATATATATATATATATATATATATATATATATATATATATATATATATATATATATATATATATATATATATATATATATATATATATATATATATGTATATATATATATATATATATATATATATATATATATATATATATATATATATATATATATATATATATATATATATATATATATATATATATATATATATATATATATATATATATATATATATATATATATATATATATATATATATATATATATATATATATATATATATATATATATATATATATATATATATATATATATATATATATATATATATATATATATATATATATATGTGTGTGTGTGTGTGTGTGTGTGTGTGTGTGATTACCTAATTGTGATTACCTAATTGTGTTTACGGGAAAGAGCCCAAAGCTCGTATCTTCCCGTCTCCTCATCGGTTCCATTTTATACTTAGTCATACTTATCATACCTGTCCTTAAAACTATGGATTGAGATAGCATTAACTACCTCCTCGCTTAGCCAATTCCAATTATCAACTACTCTTACACTGAAAAAGTATTTCCTTACATCCTGCAAAGAAGTTTTCATAAGAAGCTTCAAACTATGACCTCTAGTTCTAGAGCCAGCCATATCAAAATATCGATCCCTATCCACTCTATCATAACCATGAAGGAATTTAAAGACTGTCACCATATACCCCCTCACTCTTCTAGCTTCGAGTGATGGTAAGTCTAATTCCCTCAGCCTCTCATCATAACTGAGATTGCGTATTTCTGGCACCAGTTTCGTGGCATGTCTTTGAACTTTTTCAAGCTTAGCTATGTGCTTTTTCAAGTGCGGATTCCAAAAGGGGGCTGCATATTCGAGTTTTGGCCTCACATAGGTTACATAAATATTTCTGAACATTTCCTTGTCCATGTGCCTGAAGGCTACCCTTACATTTGATAAGAATGCATATGCTGCCCTTACTATGCCATTTATATGTATTTCTGGAGACAAATCTGCCAGTATGTTTACTCCTAGATCTCTCTCATTTTCTGTCTCTTGAAGTTGTACTCCAGCCACCGAGTAGTCAAGCTTGGGCCTTCTTGCACTTGTACCCATTCTCATAACCTTACATTTTGAAGTATTGAATTTCATTAGCCACTTTTCTGACCACTCATGCAGATTATTTAGATCCTCCTGAAGTTCTCTAATATTGTTCTCGTTTTTTACTTTCTTCACAATCTTTGCATCATCTGCAAACATATTCATGAATGAATTTACAGACTCTGGTAAGTCATTTACATATACAAGGAACAAAAGTGGCCCTAAAACTGAACCCTGTGGAACTCCACTACTAACTCTTCTCCATTTAGACACTGAGTGTCTTACTCTAACCCTCTGTTCCCTTCCTTCTAACTAAGTTTTTATCCATTCCAAAACATTTCCACCTATTCTAACCATTGATTGCAGCTTCCTAATAAGTCTCCCATGTGGAACAGTGTCAAACGCTTTCTGGAAGTCTAGGAATATGCAATCTGCCCAGCCCTCTCTTTCCTGTAAGATTCGGCTTACCTCATCATAAAATTCTAATAAGTTTGTTACTGTTGATCAACCTTTCTTCTGAAGCCATGTTGCCTCACTGACAAAAAGTTGAAGGATTCCAAGTATGTACGCATGTGATTACCTAATTGCGTTTACGGGAAAGAGCTCAAAGCTCGTATCTTCCCGTCTCCAGAACGGTTCCATTTTGTACTTAGTGATACTTATCATACCTGTCCTTAAAACTATGGATAGAGATAGCACTAACTACCTCATCGCTTAGCGAATTCCAATTATTAACTACTCTTACACTGAAAAACTATTTCCTTACATCCTGCAAAGAACTTTTCTTACGAAGCTTCAAACTATGATCTCTAGTTCTAGAGTCAGCCGTATCAAAATATCGATCCCTAAAGACTGTCACCATATCCCCCCTCAATCTTCTAGCATCGAATGATGGTAAGTCTATATATATATATATATATATATATATATATATATATATATATATATATATATATATATACATATTTATATATATATACATATATATATATATATATATATATATATATATATATATATATATATATATATATATATATATATATATATATATATATATATATATATATATATATATATATATATATATATATATATATATATATATATATATATATATATATATATATATATATATATATATATATATATATATATATATATATATATATATATATATATATATATATATATATATATATATATATATATATATATATATATGTATATATATATATATATATATATATATATATATATATATATATATATATATATATATATATATATATATATATATATAATCAATTAAGCACATTACATATGTGAAAACATGAATAATTTTTTACCCCGACCGGGACTCGAACCTAGGACTTATGATTACTAAGTCAAGGCGCTACCACTACACCACAGAAGGTTAAAAGGAATCCAACCTTATAGCTTATATCTGCTATACTTAGGAATGAAGGCATTCTAACTGAATACCACTATGTTCATATTACAGATTCCCCAACCTCACTCGTGGCTTATTTTTAGCATTTAATTCAATTCCCAATCTCATTCGGGATATGAAATCATCAATTAAGCACATTACAAATGTGAAAACATGAATCAATTTTTACCCCGACCGGGACTCGAACCTAGGACTTATGATTACTAAGTCAAGGCGCTACCACTACACCACAGAAGGTTAAAAGGAATCCAACCTTATAGCTTATATCTGCTATACTTAGGAATGAACGCATTCTAACTGAATGCCACTATGTTAATATTACAGATTCCCCAACCTCACTCGTGGCTTATTTTTAGAATTTAATTCAATTCCCAATCTCATTCGGGCCATAAAATAATCAATTAAGCATATTACATATGTGAAAACATGAATAATTTTTCACCCCGACAGGGACTCGAACCTAGGGCTTATTATTACTAAGTCAAGGTGCTACCACTACACCACAGAATATTAAAAGGAATCCAACCTTATAGCTTATATCTGCTATACTTAGGAATGAACACATTCTAACTGAATGCCACTATGTTCATATTACAGATTCCCCAACCTCACTCGTGGCTTCATTTTAGCATTTAATTCAATTCCCAATCTCATTCGGGCCATGAAATAATCAATTAAGCACATTACATATGTGAAAACACAAATCATTTTTTACCCCGACCGGGACTCGAACCTAGGACTTATGATTACTAAGTCAAGGCGCCACCACTACACCACAAAAGGTTAAAAGGAATCCAACCTTATAGCTTATATCTGCTATACTTAGGAATGAACGCATTCTAACTGAATGCCACTATGTTCATATTACAGATTCCCCAACCTCACTCATGGCTTCATTTTAGCATTTAATTCAATTCCCAATCTCATTCGGGCCATGAAATAATCAATTAAGCACATTACATATGTGAAAACATGAATCATATTTTACCCCGACAGGGACTCGAACCTAGGACTTATGATTACTAAGTCAATAATTCATGTTTTCACATATGTAATGTGCTTAATTGATTATTTCATGGCCCGAATGAGATTGGGAATTTAATTAAATGCTAAAATGAAGCCACGAGTGAGGTTGGGGAATCTGTAATAGGAACATAGTGGCATTCAGTTAGAATGCGTTCATTCCTAAGTATTGCAGATATAAGCCATAATGTTGGATTCCTTTTAACCTTCTGTGGTGTAGTGGTAGCGCCTTGACTTAGTAATCATAAGTCCTAGGTTCGAGTCCAGGTCGGGGTAAAAAATGATTCATGTTTTCACATATGTAATGTGCTTAATTGATTATTTCATGGCCCGATTGAGATTGGGAATTGAATTAAATGCTAAAATGAAGCCACGAGTGAGGTTGGGGAATCTGTAATATGAACATAGTGGCATTCAGTTAGAATGCGTTCATTCCTAAGTATAGCAGATATAAGCTATAAGGTTGGATTCCTTTTAACCTTTTGTTGTGTAGTGGTAGTGCCTTGACTTAGTAATCATAAGTCCTAGGTTCGAGTCCCTGTCGGGGTAAAAAATTATTCATGTTTTCACATATGTAATGTGCTTAATTGATTATTTCGTGGCCCGAATGAGATTGGGAATTGAATTAAATACTAAAATGAAGCCACGAGTGAGGTTGGGGAATCTGTAATATGAACATAGTGGCATTCAGTTAGAATGCGTTCATTCCTAAGTATAGCAGATATAAGCTATAAGGTTGGATTCCTTTTAACCTTCTGTGGTGTAGTGGTAGCGCCTTGACTTAGTAATCAAAAGTCCTAGGTTCGAGTCCCGGTCGGGGTAAAAAATGATTCATGTTTTGACATATATAATGTGCTTAGATGATTATTTCATGGCCCGAATGAGATTGGGAATTGAATTAAATGCTAAAATGAAGCCACGAGTGAGGTTGGGGAATCTGTAATATGAACATAGTGGCATTCAGTTAGAATGCGTTCATTCCTAAGTATAGCAGATATAAGCTATAATGTTGGATTCCTTTTAACCTTCTGTGGTGTAGTGGTAGCGCCTTGACTTAGTAATCATAAGTCCTAGGTTTGAGTCCCGGTCGGGGTAAAAAAAATGATTCATATATATATATGTATATATATATATATATATATATATATATATATATATATATATATATATATATATATATATATATATATATATATATATATATATATATATATATATATATATATATATATATATATATATATATATATATATATATATATATATATATATATATATATATATATATATATATATATATATATATATATATATATATATATATATATATATATATATATATATATATATATATATATATATATATATATATATATATATATATATATATATATATATATATATATATATATATATATATATATATATATATATATATATATATATATATATATATATATATATATATATATATATATATATATATATATATATATATATATATATATATATACATACATATATATATATATATATATATATATATATATATATATATATATATATATATATATATATATATATATATATATATATATATATATATATATATATATATATATATATATATATATATATATATATATATATATATATATATATATATATATATATATATATATATATATATATATATATATATATATATATATATATATATATATATATATATATATATATATATATATATATATATATATATATATATATATATATATATATATATATATATATATATATATATATATATATATATATATATATATATATATATATATATATATATATATATATATATATATATATATATATATATATATATATATATATATATATATATATATATATATATATATATATATATATATATATATATATATATATATATATATATATATATATATATATATATATATATATATATATATATATATATATATATATATATATATATATATATATATATATATATATATATATATATATATATATATATATATATATATATATATATATATATATATATATATATATATATATATATATATATATATATATATATATATATATATATATATATATATATATATATATATATATATATATATATATATATATATATATATATATATATATATATATATATATATATATATATATATATATATATATATATATATGTGTGTGTGTGTGTGTGTGTGTGTGTGTGATTTCCTAATTGTAATTACCTAATTGTGTTTACGGGAAAAAGCCCAAAGCTCGTATCTTCCCGTCTCCTCATCGGTTCCATTTTATACTTAGTCATACTTATCATACCTGTCCTTAAAACTATGGATTGAGATAGCATTAACTACCTCCACGCTTAGCCAATTCCAATTATCAACTACTCTTACATTGAAAAAGTATTTCCTTACATCCTGCAAAGAAGTTTTCTTAAGAAGCTTCAAACTATGACCTGTAGTTCTAGAGCCAGCCATATCAAAATATCGATCCCTATCCGCTCTATCATAACCATGAAGGAATTTAAAGACTGTCACCATATACCCCCTCACTCTTCTAGCTTCGAGTGATGGTAAGTCTAATTCCCTCAGCCTCTCATCATAACTGAGATTGCGTATTTCTGGCACCAGTTTCGTGGCATGTCTTTGAACTTTTTCAAGCGTAGCTATGTGCTTTTTCAAGTGCGGATTCCAAAAGGGGGCTGCATATTCCAGTTTTGGCCTCACATAGGTTACATAAATATTTCTGAACATTTCCTTGTCCATGTGCCTGAAGGCTACCCTTACATTTGATAAGAATGCATATGCTGCCCTTACTATGCCATTTATATGTATTTCTGGAGACAAATCTGCCAGTATGTTTACTCCTAGATCTCTCTCATTTTCTGTCTCTTGAAGTTGTACTCCAGCCACCGAGTAGTCAAGCTTGGGCCTTCTTGCACTTGTACCCATTCTCATAACCTTACATTTTGAAGTATTGAATTTCATTAGCCACTTTTCTGACCACTCATGCAGATTATTTAGATCCTCCTGAAGTTCTCTAATATTGTTCTCGTTTTTTACTTTCTTCACAATCTTTGCATCATCTGCAAACATATTCATGAATGAATTTACAGACTCAGGTAAGTCATTTACATATACAAGGAACAAAAGTGGCCCTAAAACTGAACCCTGTGGAACTCCACTACTAACTCTTCTCCATTTAGACACTGAGTGTCTTACTCTAACCCTCTGTTCCCTTCCTTCTAAGTAAGTTTTTATCCATTCCAAAACATTTCCACCTATTCTAACCATTGATTGCAGCTTCCTAATAAGTCTCCCATGTGGAACAGTGTCAAACGCTTTCTGGAAGTCTAGGAATATGCAATCTGCCCAGCCCTCTCTTTCCTGTAAGATTCGGCTTACCTCATCATAAAATTCTAATAAGTTTGTTACTGTTGATCAACCTTTCTTCTGAAGCCATGTTGCCTCACTGACAAAAAGTTGAAGGATTCCAAGTATGTACGCATGTGATTACCTAATTGCGTTTACGGGAAAGAGCTCAAAGCTCGTATCTTCCCGTCTCCAGAACGGTTCCATTTTGTACTTAGTGATACTTATCATACCTGTCCTTAAAACTATGGATAGAGATAGCACTAACTACCTCATCGCTTAGCGAATTCCAATTATTAACTACTCTTACACTGAAAAACTATTTCCTTACATCCTGCAAAGAACTTTTCTTACGAAGCTTCAAACTATGATCTCTAGTTCTAGAGTCAGCCGTATCAAAATATCGATCCCTAAAGACTGTCACCATATCCCCCCTCAATCTTCTAGCATCGAATGATGGTAAGTCTATATATATATATATATATATATATATATATATATATATATATATATATATATATATATATATATATATATACATATTAATATATATATACATATATATATATACATATATATATATATATATATATATATATATATATATATATATATATATATATATATATATATATATATATATATATATATATATATATATATATATATATATATATATATATATATATATATATATATATATATATATATATATATATATATATATATATGTATGTATATATATATATATATATATATATATATATATATATATATATATATATATATATATATATATATATATATATATATATATATATATATAATCAATTAAGCACATTACATATGTGAAAACATGAATCATTTTTTACCCCGACCGGGACTCGAACCTAGGACTTATGATTACTAAGTCAAGGCGATACCACTACACCACAGAAGGTTAAAAGGAATCCAACCTTATAGCTTATATCTGCTATACTTAGGAATGAACGCATTCTAACTGAATACCACTATGTTCATATTACAGATTCCCCAACCTCACTCGTGGCTTCATTTTAGCATTTAATTCAATTCCCAATCTCATTCGGGCCATGAAATAATCAATTAAGCACATTACATATGTGAAAACATGAATCATTTTTTTACCCCGACCGGGACTCGAACCTAGGACTTATGATTACTAAGTCAAGGCGCTACCACTACACCACAAAAGGCTAAAAGGAATCCAACCTTATAGCTTATATTTGCTATACTTAGGAATGAATGCATTCTAACTGAATGCCACTATGTTCATAGTTCAGATTCCCCAACCTCATTCGTGGCTTCATTTTAGCATTTAATTCAATTCCCAATCTCATTCGGGATATGAAATCATCAATTAAGCACATTACATATGTGAAAACATGAATAATTTTTTACCCCGACCGGGACTCGAACCTAGGACTTATGATTACTAAGTCACGGCGCTACCACTACACCACAGAAGGTTAAAAGGAATCCAACCTTATAGCTTATTTCTGCTATACTTAGGAATGAACGCATTCTAACTGAATGCCACTACGTTCATAGTACAGATTCCCCAACCTCATTCGTGGCTTCATTTTAGCATTTAATTCAATTCCCAATCTCATTCGGGATATGAAATCATCAATTAAGCACATTACATATGTGAAAACATGAATAATTTTTCACCCCGACAGGGACTCGAACCTAGGGCTTATGATTACTAAGTCAAGGTGCTACCACTACACCACAGAATATTAAAAGGAATCCAACCTTATAGCTTATATCTGCTATACTTAGGAATGAACACATTCTAACTGAATGCCACTATGTTCATATTACAGATTCCCCAACCTCACTCGTGGCTTCATTTTAGCATTTAATTCAATTCTCAATCTCATTCGGGCCATGAAATAATCAATTAAGCACATTACATATGTGAAAACATGAATAATTTTTTACCCCGACCGGGACTCGAACCTAGGACTTATGATTACTAAGTCAAGGCGCTACCACTACACCACAAAAGGTTAAAAGGAATCCAACCTTATAGCTTATAACTGCTATACTTAGGAATGAACGCATTCTAACTAAATGCCACTATGTTCATATTACAGATTCCCCAACCTCACTCGTGGCTTCCTTTTAGCATTTAATTCAATTCCCAATCTCATTCGGGCCATAAAATAATCAATTAAGCACATTACATATGTGAAAACACAAATCATTTTTTACCCCGACCGGGACTCGAACCTAGGACTTATGATTACTAAGTCACGGCGCTACCACTACACCACAAAAGGTTAAAAGGAATCCAACCTTATAGCTTATATCTGCTATACTTAGGAATGAACGCATTCTAACTGAATGCCATTATGTTCATATAACAGATTCCCCAACCTCACTCATGGCTTCATTTTAGCATTTAATTCAATTCCCAATCTCATTCGGGCCATGAAATAATCAATTAAGCACATTACATATGTGAAAACATGAATCATATTTTACCCCGACAGGGACTCGAACCTAGGACTTATGATTACTAAGTCAATAATTCATGTTTTCACATATGTAATGTGCTTAATTGATTATTTCATGGCCCGAATGAGATTGGGAATTGAATTAAATGCTAAAATGAAGCCACGAGTGAGGTTGGGGAATCTGTAATATGAACATAGTGGCATTCTGTTAGAATGTGTTTATTCCTAAGTATTGCAGATATAAGCCATAATGTTGGATTCCTTTGAACCTTCTGTGGTGTAGTGGTAGCGCCTTGACTTAGTAATCATAAGTCCTAGGTTCGAGTCCCGGTCGGGGTAAAAAATGATTCATGTTTTCACATATGTAATGTGCTTAATTGATTATTTCATGGCCCGATTGAGATTGGGAATTGAATTAAATGCTAAAATGAAGCCACGAGTGAGGTTGGGGAATCTGTAATATGAACATAGTGGCATTCAGTTAGAATGCATTCATTCCTAAGTATAGCAGATATAAGCTATAAGGTTGGATTCCTTTTAACCTTCTGTGGTGCAGTGGTAGTGCCTTGACTTAGTAATCATAAGTCCTAGGTTCGAGTCCCTGTCGGGGTAAAAAGTTATTCATGTTTTCACATATGTAATGTGCTTAATTGATTATTTCATGGCCCGAATGAGATTGGGAATTGAATTAAATACTAAAATTAAGCCACGAGTGAGGTTGGGGAATCTGTAATATGAACATAGTGGCATTCAGTTAGAATGCGTTCATTCCTAAGTATAGCAGATATAAGCTATAAGGTTGGATTCCTTTTAACTTTTTGTGGTGTAGTGGTAGCGCCTTGACTTAGTAATCATAAGTCCTAGGTTCGAGTCCCGGTCGGGGTAAAAAATGATTCATGTTTTCACATATATAATGTGCTTAATTGATTATTTCATGGCCCGAATGAGATTGGGAATTGAATTAAATGCTAAAATGAAGCCACGAGTGAGGTTGGGGAATCTGTAATATGAACATAGTGGCATTCAGTTAGAATGCGTTCATTCCTAAGTATAGCAGATATAAGCTATAATGTTGGATTACTTTTAACCTTCTGTGGTGTAGTGGTAGCGCCTTGACTTAGTAATCATAAGTCCTAGGTTTGAGTCCCGGTCGGGGTAAAAAATATGATTCATATATATATATGTATATATATATATATATATATATATATATATATATATATATATATATATATATATATATATATATATATATATATATATATATGTATATATATATATATATATATATATATATATATATATATATATATATATATATATATATATATATATATATATATATATATATATATATATATATATGTATGTATATATATATATATATATATATATATATATATATATATATATATATATATATATATATATATATATATATATATATATATATATATATATATATATATATATATATATATATATATATATATATATATATATATATATATATATATATATATATATATATATATATATATATATATATATATATATATATATATATATATATATATATATATATATATATATATATATATATATATATATATATATATATATATATATATATATATATATATATATATATATATATATATATATATATATATATATATATATATATATATATATATATATATATATATATATATATATATATATATATATATATATATATATATATATATATATATATATATATATATATATATATATATATATATATATATATATATATATATATATATATATATATATATATATATATATATATATATATATATATATATATATATATATATATATATATATATATATATATATATATATATATATATATATATATATATATATATATATATATATATATATATATATATATATATATATATATATATATATATATATATATATATATATATATATATATATATATATATATATATATATATATATATATATATATATATATATATATATATATATATATATATATATATATATATATATATATATATATATATATATATATATATATATATATATATATATATATATATATATATATATATATATATATATATATATGTGTGTGTGTGTGTGTGTGTGTGTGTGATTACCTAATTGTGATTACCTAATTGTGTTTAGGGGAAAGAGCCCAAAGCTCGTATCTTCCCGTCTCCTCATCGGTTCCATTTTATACTTAGTCATACTTATCATACCTGTCCTTAACACTATGGATTGAGATAGCATTAACTACCTCCTCGCTTAGCCAATTCCAATTATCAACTATTCTTACACTGAAAAAGTATTTCCTCACATCTTGCAAAGAAGTTTTCTTAAGAAGCTTCAAACTATGACCTCTAGTTCTAGAGCCAGCCATATCAAAATATCGATCCCTATCCACTCTATCATAACCATGAAGGAATTTAAAGACTGTCACCATATACCCCCTCACTCTTCTAGCTTCGAGTGATGGTAAATCTAATTCCCTCAGCCTCTCATCATAACTGAGATTGCGTATTTCTGGCACCAGTTTCGTGGAATGTCTTTGAACTTTTTCAAGCTTAGCTATGTGCTTTTTCAAGTGCGGATTTCAAAAGGGGGCTGCATATTCGAGTTTTGGCCTCACATAGGTTACATAAATATTTCTGAACATTTCCTTGTCCATGTGCCTGAAGGCTACCCTTACATTTGATAAGAATGCATATGCTTCCCTTACTATGCCATTTATATGTATTTCTGGAGACAAATCTGCCAGTATGTTTACTCCAAGATCTCTCTCATTTTCTGTCTCTTGAAGTTGTACTCCAGCCACCGAGTGGTCAAGCTTGGGCCTTCTTGCACTTGTACCCATTCTCATTATCTTACATTTTGAAGCACTGAATTTCATTAGCCACTTTTCTGACCACTCATGCAGATTATTTAGATCCTCCTGAAGTTCTCTACCATTGTTCTCGTTTTTTACTTTCTTCACAATCTTTGCATCATCTGCAAACATATTCATGAATGAATTTACAGACTCTGGTAGGTCATTTACATATACAAGGAACAAAAGTGGCCCTAAAACTGAACCCTGTGGAACTCCACTACTAACTCTTCTCCATTCAGACACTGAGTGTCTTACTCTAACCCTCTGTTCCCTTCCTTCTAAGTAAGTTTTAATCCATTCCAAAACATTCCCACCTATTCTAGCCATTGATTGCAGCTTCCTAATAAGTCTCCCATGTGGAACAGTGTCAAACGCTTTCTGGAAGTCTAGGAATATGCAGTCTGCCCAGCCCTCTCTTTCCTGTAAGATTTGGCTTACCTCATCATAAAATTCTAATAAGTTTGTTACTGTTGATCTACATTCTCTGAAGCCATGTTGCATCACTGACAAAAAGTTGAAGGATTCCAAGTGAAGAGAGATATGTTTCCTTAGTAGTTTCTCCATAACTTTGCAAACTATGCTGGTCAAGGAAACTGGTCTATAGTTCAGAGCCGTGTCCCTCCTTCCCTTTTTGAAGATAGGTATCACATTTGCTTGTTTCCAGCATCTTGGAATCTCCCCCGACTCCAGTGACTCCTTAAATATGATACTTAGTGCCACTGATATTGTGTTTGCGCATTTTTTAAGCACATGAGGGGATATGTCATCAGGACCTGTAGCTTTATGAACATCTAAATCCATCAGCGCTTTGCATACCTCTGTGGCTGTAAGGTTGATGTTCTCTAATACCGGCCCTTGAGCTTCTATCACTGCAATCTGAGGGGGTGGGGTATTTTCTACTGTAAATACTGACTGAAACTCCTTGTTCAATTCTTTGCAGATCTCTTCGTCCGTCTCAGTGATGCTTCCATCCGCTCTCTTTAGCCTTAAAACCTGTTCTTTTACCTTCAGTTTTCCTCTGATAAAGCTGTGGAAAAGCTTGGGATTTTCTTTAGCCTTCCTGGTGATGTCCCTCTCATAATCTCTCTCTGCCTCTCTCCTTTTACTTAGGTAGTCATTTCTTGTTCTTTTGTAGGCTTGCCAGGCATTTATGTTTTTTCTCCTCCTATTCCTTTTCCAGCATTTGTCTCTCCACTCCTTAGCTCTTTTACACCCATTATCGAACCATTTCTCTCTGGCATGAATTACACCTACTTTGGTGACAGGTATGCAGCAATCTACTATCTTCCCATATTTCTCACAAAAGATGTCATACATTTCTTGTACAGATTTGTTGTAAAATAAGGTTCTCCAGTCAATAACTGCAAAAAGCTCATTCATTTTGATGTAATCTCCTTTCCGATAGTTCCTCCTCATGTCCTCAGTGCCTCTATTCTCAGAAAGAATATCTTCAATGATATACTCCATCAACAACACACAGTGGTCACTCTTTCCAATTGGTGGTTCATACTCAATATTTTCAATATCCAACACATTATCTGTGAACACTAGATCAAGTAGTGATGGCTCATCCCCACCCCTGGCTCTTGTTGGTTCCATTACATGTTGGTGTAGGAAATTCCCTTGTACGCAATCTAGGAATCTTGCCCCGAATGAGTCCTCACCACTGTGTGGGTCAAGATTTATCCAATCTATCTCTTTATGATTAAAGTCTCCCATAATCAAAATCCTACATTTTTTCTCCCGTGCCATGTTAACAACTGAGTTTATGACTTCAATAGTACCTATATGACTTTCCTCATAAATTTCAAGCCTATTTTGGTTCCTTGGTGGGTTGTATACAACAGTTATTATAATGCTCTCTGACCCAGTATTTATGCGAGCAACAAGAAATTCCCTGAACTCACTTTCTATAGCCAAGTTTATTTCTTCAACTTGAATCCTCTCACTTATGAGCAGTGCTATCCCTCCACCAGTCCTCTCACATCTTTCAACCCTTAGTATTCTGAAGCCCTTAGGAAAAACTGTGACACTGTTTATGTCCTCACTCAACTTAGTCTCTGTAATTGCTACTATATCTGCCTTACTGTTGTGAATCCTATCTTTTAATTCTACTGCCTTACCAGCTAATCCATCAGCATTTGTGTATAACAATCTTAATGAGGCCCCATCCCCTGATCTTCTGTCATTATCTTCTTTATCTCCCCTTTGTCTGGAAGTATTCTGTAACGAAAATTTTTCTTCTCTTCTTCATTTCTCTCATCATTTAACCTTCTTGCCTCTTGCAACAAGTTTTTGATCTTTCCCATCTCTTCCTGTGTTCTGTATCATCTAATGAACACTTCTTTGCATTCTTGAAGGTCTTTTAGACTTTTTTTTCTCAACAATATTTCCCTACATGTTTCCCCTCTCTCAAAGGTTACTTTTGTTGGTCTCAGCTTTTCTTCCCTCGAATATTTACCTAGTTGGTGTATGTTTACAATATCCTCAGGACCACATACTACTCCAAGCTTTCTTATCAGATCTACAACCCTAGCTTTATTTTCTTCAAGTCTCCCCTGCCATGTTGGCTCCCGGGATTCACCTATGCCTGAGATTACCACTGTCTTCTCCTTATCAAGTGCCTGTCTGATGAGTGGGTTTGCCCTTTCCATCATAACGTCTTTCATTTTTTCGATTACTGTCTCTTTATAGTCAACTGTTTGTATGTTTTCCAGTGCCACCACCTTTACAGCCTCTTTTACTGCCACATTCCCCTTTAGTGCATCAGCAAAGGACGTTTTCATGGCATCATTTTCC
>JAXCGZ010015196.1:0-10000 GCA_037179515.1 Halocaridina rubra | reverse complement strand
ATGGAGAAGGGTTAGTAGTGGAGTTCCACAGGGTTCAGTTTTAGGGCCACTTTTGTTCCTTGTATATGTAAATGACCTACCAGAGTCTGTAAATTCATTCATGAATATGTTTGCAGATGATACAAAGATTGTGAAGAAAGTAAAAAACGAGAACAATGGTAGAGAACTTCAGGAAGATCTAAATAATCTGCATGAGTGGTCAGAAAAGTGGCTAATGAAATTCAATACTTCAAAATGTAAGGTAATGAGAATGGGTACAAGTGCAAGAAGGCCCAAGCTTGACTACTCGGTGGCTGGAGTACAACTTCAAGAGACAGAAAATGAGAGAGATCTAGAAGTAAACATACTGGCAGATTTGTCTCCAGAAATACATATAAATGGCATAGTAAGGGCAGCATATGCATTCTTATCAAATGTAAGGGTAGCCTTCAGGCACATGGACAAGGAAATGTTCAGAAATATTTATGTAACCTATTTGAGGCCAAAACTGGAATATGCAGCCCCCTTTTGGAATCCGCACTTGAAACAGCACATAGCTAAGCTTGAAAAAGTTCAAAGACATGCCACGAAACTGGTGCCAGAAATACGCAATCTCAGTTATGATGAGAGGCTGAGGGAATTACACTTACCATCACTCGAAGCTAGAAGAGTGAGGGGGGATATGGTGACAGTCTTTAAATTCCTTCATGGTTATGATAGAGTGGATAGGGATCGATATTTTGATATGGCTGGCTCTAGAACTAGAGGTCATAGTTTGAAGCTTCGTAAGAAAACTTCTTCGCAGGATGTAAGGAAATACTTTTTCAGTGTAAGAGTAGTTGATAATTGGAATTGGGTAAGCGAGGAGGTAGTTAATGCTATCTCAATCCATAGTTTTAAGGACAGGTATGATAAGTATGACTAAGTATGAAATGGAACCGATGAGGAGACAGGAAGATACGAGCTTTGGGCTCTTTCCCGTTAACAGAATTAGGTAATCACATAGCTAAGCTTTAAAAAGTTCAGAGACATGCCACGAAACTGGTGCTAGAAATACGCAATCTCAGTTATGATGAGAGGCTGAGGGAATTAGACTTGTCATCACTCGAATCTAGAAGATTGAGGGGGGATATGGTGACAGTCTTTAAATTCCTTCATGGTTATGATAGAGTGGATAGGGATCGATATTTTGATATGGCTGGTTCTAGAACTAGAGGTCATAGTTTGAAGCTTTGTAAGAAAACTTCTTTGCAGGATGTAAGGAAATACTTTTTCAGTGTAAGAGTAGTTGATAATTGGAATTGGCTAAGCGAGGAGGTAGTTCATGCTATCTCAATCCACAGTTTTAAGGACAGGTATGATAAGTATCACTAAGTATAAAATGTAACCGATCAGGAGACGGGAAATACGAGCTTTGGGCTCTTTCCCGTAAACACAATTAGGTAAATACAATTAGGTAAATACATACATACATAAATACACAATTAGGTAATCACATACATACATACATAAAAAACTTATATTTATTGTATAACGAGACTGTCCAAAATATTAAAGGAAAAAATTGAGAACATATTCGTGTGGGGAAAGAGAAGAAGCCATCCTGTTCTGCCTTGAAGGAAGTTTATAAGACTTGCCAGAGGTGAAGCCATCACATCACATTACCTAATTTTTTGTGTAAATTGGGGAGAGCTCTTAAGCCATTTACCTGATCCTGTGGTTCCATATATTGTTAAAATCAGTATCCTTCCCATTTATATTAAGTTGATAGTTAGTTTGATACACGAAATAATTGTATTTTTGGTATGTATTTAATTATTCAATTATTTCGTGCATCAAACTAACTATCAAATTAATATAAATGGGAAGGATGCTGATTTTAACAATATATGGAATCACAGGATCAGGTAAATGGCTTAAGAGCTCTCCCCAATTTACACAAAAAATTAGGTAATGTGATGTGATGGCTTCACCTCTGACAACTCTTCTAAACTTCCTTCAAGGCAGAACAGGACAGCTTCTTCTCTTTCCCCTCACGAATATGTTCTCAATTTTTTCCTTTAATATTTTGGACACTCTCGTCATACAAAAAATATAAGTACTGAGTTAAGATGCCAGTTGTCTTATTTTTATTATTATTTTCTTTTAGCTTTCTTTTTTATTATTTTTTTTTATTTTGTACATATATTGAGTTAAATGTAAAGTCTGATCTTGTGATGACATACCTTGGATAGCAAGTGATTTTATCAGTTAAGAAGAATATATAGCAGAAACAGGTGGGTGTCTCCTCAAATACAAATTCGAATTTTCTTTCAAGTTGATTTTTGTTTTTGTTTGCATTTTTTTCCCCTCAAATTAGAAAAGTCAGATTTTTAAGTTGGGATGTATGTTACCAGAAAAGAGATAAATTGAATCACTAAATAACACTTATATGAAGATATAAAAATTCTGTGTGAAGCTTAAATAAAAGTTTTTTCTTTTTTTCTCTTTCACTTCTTTCTATATACTGTGAAAGGGAAAACATAAAAATGAGGCCATCTCTTTCCCAAACCTCACCCACCCATGGGTCGGGAGGAGGGGTAGCCATTAGGAGATTAAAACAGAAAATCAAGGATTTAGAGGCAATGGTTATAAGCCTTGATGATAGAATTCGGAATATGGATAGAGAAATGAAAGAGAATGAAACACTCAGTGATGAAATAAGATTGTTGGAGGAAGTAAATAAAGCACAAGGGCAGGAGAGAAAAGAAGAAGTAAATAAAGCACAAGGGCAGGAGAGAAAAGAACAAGAAAAACGAATAAAGAAGCTGGAAGGGGAAAAGAGTGAGCTAGAAACCAGAATATCTAAACAAGAAGATAACAACAAACAGTTGAATGACAACCTAAATGAATTAGATGTTAGTTCACTGCTCTCTTCTGAGAGAGACAAGATTGCAGCTTGGATTGTCCAGATTAAGGAACACATTGAACCATTTAGAAAAGAGTTTCAAGAGCTGAATATGGAAAATGATGCCATGAAAACTTCCTTTGGTGATGCACTAAAGGGGAATGTGGCAGTAAAAGAGGCTGTAAAGGTGGTGGCACTGGAAAGCATACAAACAGTTGACTATAAAGAGACAGAAATAAAAAAATATGAAGGACGTTGTGATGGAAAAGGGCTCCACTGATTAAACAGGTTCTTGATAAAGAGAAGAGAGGGGTAATCTCAGGCATAAGCGAATCCCAGGAGAAAACATGGCAGAGGAGACTCGAAGAAAACAAAGCTAGGGTTGTAGACCTGATAAGAATGCTTGGAGTAGTTTGTGGTCCTGAGGATATTGCAAACATTCAATAACTAGGCAAATATTCGAGGGAAGGAAAGCAGAGACATCCAACAAATGTAACCTTTGAGAGAGGGGAAACATGTAGAGAAATATTGATGAGAAGAAAAGTGTAAAAGGCCTTCAAGAATTCAAAGAAGCGTTCATTAGACGATACAGAACACAGGAAGAGATGGGAAAGATCAAAACCTTGTTGCATGAGGCAAGAGGGTTAAATGATGAAAGAAATGAAGAAGAGAAGAAAAATTTTAATTTCAGAGTTCTTGCAGACAAAGGGGAGATAAAGAAGATAATGCCAGAAGATCAAGGGATGGGGCCTCATTAAGATTGTTATACACAAATGCTGATGGATTAGCTGGTATGGCAGTAGAATTAAAAGATAGGATTCGCAACAGTAAGGCAGATATAGTAGCAATTACAGAGACTAAGTTGAGTGAGAATATAAATAGTGTCACAGTTTCTCCTAAGGGTTTCAGAATACTAAGGATTGAAAGATCTGAGAGGACTGGTGGAGGGATAGCACTGCTCATAAGTGAAAGGATTAAAGTTGAAGAAATAAACTTGGCTCTAGAAAGTGAGTTCAAGGAATTTCTTGTTGCTCGCATAATTACTGGGTCAGAGAGCATTATAATAACTGTTGTATATAACCCACCAAGGAACCAGAATAGGCTAGAAGTTTATGAGGAAAGTCATGTAGGTACTATTGAAGTCATAAACTCAGTTATTAACATGGCACGGGAGAGAAAATGTAGGATTTTGATTATGGGAGATTTTAATCATAAAGAGTTAGATTGGATAAATCTTGACCCACACAGTGGTGAGGACTCATTTGGGGCAAGATTCCTAGACTGCATATAAGGGAATTTCCTACACCAACATGTAATGGAACCAACGAGGGCCAGGGGTGGGGATGAGCCATCACTACTTGATCTAGTATTCACAGATAATGTGTTGGATATTGAAAAAATTGAATATGAACCACCAATTGGAAAAAGTGACCACTGTGTGTTGTTGATGGAGTATATCATTGAAGATATTCTGCCTGAGAGTAGAGGCACTGAGGAATGAAGAGGAACTATCTGAAAGTAGATTACATCAAAATGAATGAGCTTTTTGCAGTTATTGACTGGAGAACCTTATTTTACAACAAATCTATACAAGAAATGTATGACATCTTTTGTGAGAAATATGGGAAGATAGTAGATTGCTGCATACCTGTCACCAAAGTAGGTGTAATTCATGCCAGAGAGAAATGGTTCGATAATGGGTGTAAAAGAGCTAAGGAGTGGAGAGACAAATGCTGGAAAAGGAATAGGAGGAGAAAAAGATAAATGCCTGGCAAACCTACAAAAGAGCAAGAAATGATTACCTAAGTAAAAGAAGAGAGGCAGAGAGAGACTATGAGAGGGACATCACCAGGAAGGCTAAAGAAATTCCAGAGCTTTTCCACATCTTTATCAGAGGAAAACTGAAGGTAAAAGAACAGATTTTAAGGCTTAAGAGAGCGGATGGAAGCATCTCTGAGATGGATGAAGAGATCAGCAAAGAATTGAACAAGGAGTTTCAGTCAGTATTTACAGTAAAAAATACCCCACCCCCTCAGATTGCAGAGACAGAAGCTCAAGGGCCGGCATTAGAGAACATCAACCTTACAGCCACAGAGGTATGCAAAGCGCTGATGGAGTTAGATGTTCATAAAGCTACAGGTCCTGATGATATATCCCCTCATGTACTTAAAAAAAGCGCAAACTAAATATCAGTGGCACTAAGTATCATATTTAAAAAGTCACTGGAGTCAGGGGAGATTCCAAGATGCTGGAAACAAGCAAACGTGATACCTATCTTCAAAAAGGGAAGGATTGATACGGCTTTGAACTATAGACCAGTTTCCTTGACCAGCATAGTTTGCAAAGCTATGGAGAAATTACTAAGGAAACATATCTCTCTTCACTTGGAATCCTTCAACTTTTTGTCAGTGAGGCAACATGGCTTCAGAGAAGGTAGATTAACAGTAACATATTTATTTGAATTTTATGATGAGTAAGCCGAATCTTACAGGAAAGAGAGGGCTGGGCAGATTGCATATTCCTAGACTTCCAGAAAGCGTTTGACACTGTTCCACATCGGAGACTTATTAGAAGCTGCAAGCAATGGCTAGAATAGGTGGAAATGTGTTGGAATGGATAAAAACTTACTTAGAAGGAAGGGAACAGACGGTAAGAGTAAGACACTCAGTGTCTGAATGGAGAAGAGTTAGTAGTGGAGTTTCACAGGGTTCAGTTTTAGGGCCACTTTTGTTCCTTGTATATGTAAATGACCTACCAGAGTCTGTATATTCATTCATGAATATGTTTGCAGATGATGCAAAGATTGTGAAGAAAGTAGGAAACGAGAAAAATGGTAGAGAACTTCAAGTAGATCTAAATAGTCTGCATGAGTGGTCAGCAAAGTGGCTAATGAAATTCAATACTTAAAAATGTAAGGAAATGAGAATTGGTACAAGTGCGAGAAGGCCCAAGCTTGACTACTCGGTGGCTGGGGTACAACTTCAAGAGACAGAAAATGAGAGAGATCTAGAAGTAAACATACTGGCAGATTTGTCTCCAGAAATACATATAAATGGCATAGTAAGGGCAGCATATGCCTTCTTATCAATTGTGAGGGTAGCCTTCAGGCACATGGACAAGGAAATGTTCAGAAATATTTATGTAACCTATGTGAGGCCAAAACTCGAATATGCAGCCCCGTTTGGAATCCGCACTTGAAACAGCACATAGCTAAGCTTGAAAAAGTTCAAAGACATGCCGCAAAACTGGTGCCAGAAAAGCCTAATCTCAGTTATGATGAGCGGTTGAGAGAATTAGACTTACCATCACTCGAAGTTAGAAGATTGAGGGGGGATATGGTGAGAGTCTTTAAATTCCTTCATGGTTATGATAGAGTGGATAGGGATCGATATTTTGATATGGTTGGCTCTAGAACTAGAGGTCATAGGTTGAAGATAAGTAAGAAAAGTTCTTTGCAGGACATAAGGAAATACTTTTTCAGTGTAAGAGTAGTTGATAATTGGAATTCGCTAATCGAGGAGGTAGTTAATGCTATCTCAATCAATGGTTTTAAGGACAGGTATGATAAGCATAACTAAGTACATAATGGAACCGATTAGGAGACGGAAATTTCGGGCTTTGGGCTCTTTCCTGTAAACACAATTAGGTAATCACAATTAGTTAATTACACACACACACATACACACACACACACACACACACACACACACACGCACTTATATGGAGATATAAAAATTCTGTGTGAAGCTTAATTAAAAGTTTTTCTTTTTTCTTTTCCTCTCTCTCATCTTCTTTCTATATTCTGTGAGAGGGAGAACATAAAAATGACGCCATCTCTGTCCCAAACCTCTCCCATCCATGGGTCGGTAGGAGGGGTAGCCATTAGGAGACTTAAACAGAAAATCAAGAATTTAGAGGCAATGGTTATAAGACTTGATGATAAAATTCGGAATATGGATGGAGAAATGAAAGAGAATGAAACACTCAGAGAGCAAATAAGCTGTTTGGAGGAAGCAAATAAAGCACAAGGGCAGGAGAGAAAGGAACTAGAAAAAAGAATAAAGAAGCTGGAAGGGGAAAAGAGTCAACTAGAATCTAGAATTTCTAAACAAGAAGATAAAAACAAACAGCTGAATGACAACCTAAGGAATTAGATGTTAGTTCACTGCTCTCTTCTGAGAGAGACGAGATTGCTGCATGGAATATCCAGATTAAGGAAAACATTGAACAGTTCAGAAAAACTCCAGGAGCTGAATATGGAAAATGATGCCATGAAAACTTCCTTTGCTGATGCACTAAAGGGGAATGTGGCAGTAAAAGAGGCTGTAAAGGTGGTGGCACTGGAAAACATACAAACAGTTGACTATAAAGAGACAGTAATCGAAAAAATGAAAGACGTTGTGATGGAAAGGGCAAACCCACTCATCAGACAGGCACTTGATAAGGAGAAGACAGTGGTAATCTCAGGCATAAGCGAATCCCAGGAGCCAACATGGCAGGGGAGACTTGAAGAAAATAAAGCTAGGGTTGTAGACCTGATAAGAAAGCTTAGAGTAGTTTGTGGTCCTGAGGATATTGTAAACATACACCAACTAGGTAAATATTCGAGGGAAGGAAAGCCGAGACCAACTAAAGTAAGCTTTGAGAGAGGGGAAATATGTAGGGAAATATTGTTGAGAAAAAAAAGTCTAAAAGCCCTTCAAGAATTCAAAGAAGTGTTCATTAGACGATACAGAACACAGGAAGAGATGGGAAAGATAAAAAACTTGTTGGAAGAGGCAAGAAGGTTAAATGATGAAAGAAATGAAGAACAGAAGAAAAATTTTCGTTACAGAGTTCTTCCAGACAAAGGGGAGATAAAGAAGATAATGACAGAAGATCAGGGGATGGGGCCTCATTAAGATTGTTATACACAAATGCTGATGGATTAGCTGGTAAGGCAGTAGAATTAAAAGATAGGATTCACAACAGTAAGGCAGATATAGTAGCAATTACAGAGACTAAGTTGAGTGAGGACATAAACAGTGTCACAGTTTTTCCTAAGGGCTTCAGAATACTAAGGGTTGAAATATCTGAGAGGACTGGTGGAGGGATAGCACTGCTCATAAGTGAAAGGATTCAAGTTGAAGAAATAAACTTTGCTATAGAAAGTGAGTTCAAGGAATTTCTTGTTGCTCGCATAAATACTGGGTCAGAGAGCATTATAATAACTGTTGTATACAACCCACCAAGGAACCAGAATAGGCTTGAAGTTTATGAGGAAAGTCATATAGGTACTATTGAAGTCATAAACTCAGTTGTTAACATGGCACGGGAAAATAATGTAGGATTTTGATTATGGGAGACTTTAATCATAAAGAGATAGATTGGATAAATCTTGACCCACACAGTGGTGAGGACTCATTCGGGGCAAGATTCCTAGATTGCGTACAAGGGAATTTCCTACACCAACATGTAATGGAACCAACACGGGCCAGGGGTGGGGATGAGCCATCACTACTTGATCTAGTGTTCACAGATAATGTGTTGGATATTGAAAAAATTGAGTATGAACCACAAATTGGAAAGAGTGACCACTGTGTGTTGTTGATGGAGTATATCATTGAAGATATTCTTCCTGAGAGTAGAGGCACTGAGGACATGAGGAGGAACTATCCGAAAGGAGATTACATCAAAATGAATGAGGTTTTTGCAGTTATTGACTGGAGAACCTTATTTTACAACAAATCTGTACAAGAAATGTATGACATCTTTTGTGAGAAATATGGGAAGATAGTAGATTGCTGCATACCTGTCACCAAAGTAGGTGTAATTCATGCCAGAGAGAAATGGTTCGATAATGGGTGTAAAAGAGCTAAGGAGTGGAGAGACAAATGCTGGAAAAGGAATAGGAGGAGAAAAAACATAAATGCCTGGCAAGCCTACAAAAGAACAAGAAATGACTACCTAAGTAAAAGGAGAGAGGCAGAGAGAGACTATGAGAGGGACATCATCAGGAAGGCTAAAGAAAATCCCAAGCTTTTCCACAGCTTTATCAGAGGAAAACTGAAGGTAAAAGAACAGGTTTTAAGGCTAAAGAGAGCGGATGGAAGCATCACTGAGATGGATGAAGAGATCTGCAAAGAATTGAACAAGGAGTTTCAGTCAGTATTTACAGTAGAAAATACCCCACCCCCTCAGATTGCAGTGATAGAAGCTCAAGGGACAGTATTAGAGAATATCAACCTTACAGCCACAGAGGTATGCAAAGCGCTGATGGAGTTAGATGTTCATAAAGCTACAGGTCCTGATGACATATCCCCTCATGTGCTTAAAAAATGCGCAAACACAATATCAGTGGCACTAAGTATCATATTTAAAAAAGTCACTGGAGTCGGGGGAGATTCCAAGATGCTGGAAACAAGCAAATGTGATACCTATGTTCAAAAAGGGAAGGAGGGATATGGCTGTGAACTATAGACCAGTTTCCTTGACCAGCATAGTTTGCAAAGTTATGGAGAAACTACTAAGGAAACATATCTCTCTTCACTTGGAGTCCTTCAACTTTTTGTCAGTGAGGCAACATGGCTTCAGAGAAGGTAGATCAACAGTAACAAACTTATTAGAATTTTATGATGAGGTAAGCCAAATCTTACAGGAAAGAGAGGGCTGGGCAGATTGCATATTCCTAGACTTCCAGAAAGCGTTTGACACTGTTCCACATGGGAGACTTATTAGGAAGCTGCAATCAATGGCTATAATAGGTGGAAATGTGTTGGTATGGATAAAAACTTACTTAGAAGGAAGGGAACAGAGGGTTAGAGTAAGACACTCAGTGTCTGTGAGAAGAGTTAGTAGTGGAGTTCCACAGGGTTCAGTTTTAGGGCCACTTTTGTTCCTTGTATATGTAAATGACCTACCAGAGTCTGTAAATTCATTCATGAATATGTTTGCAGATGATGTCAAGATTGTGAAGAAAGTAAAAAACGAGAACAATGGTAGAGAACTTCAGGAGGATCTAAATAATCTGCATGAGTGGTCAGAAAAGTGGCTAATGAAATTCAATACTTCAAAATGTAAGGTAATGAGAATGGGTACAAGTGCAAGAAGGCCCAAGCTTGACTACTCGGTGGCTGGAGTACAACTTCAAGAGAC
>JAXCGZ010015195.1:142500-148995 GCA_037179515.1 Halocaridina rubra | reverse complement strand
CTGCGACTCTGAGGCGGCAGGTCGAGCGTTCGCGCCCCGTCACGGACTGAGGTTAGTAAGGGCATACACTCAGGGTAACGATTACATCTGCCAAAACAAGTCCTTCGTAAGAAGGCAACCGTCCTAGCCCTTAGTAGAAAAGGGAGTTCGTGACGTAAAACCGAATCCATATATATATAATATATATATATATATATATATATATATATATATATATATATATATATATATATATATATTTGTTTGAATATATGTACATGTGTATGTTTTTTTTTTATTGTATGAATATATCTATGTATAACTTATTTATTTGTTTATGTATTATTTATAAATCATTGACTTACGATTCATGCTCGTAAAATGAAATTTATTTGTCTTTGTGTGTATGGATGCATGCTTTTGTTTGTAAATCTTTGTCGTTTGTGTGTTTGTGTGTGTGTGTGTGTGAGAGAGAGAGAGAGAGAGAGAGAGAGAGAGAGAGAGAGAGAGAGAGAGAGAGAGAGAGAGAGAGAGAGAGAGAGAGAGAGAGATCAGGCGCTTCTTGTTGCTTAAATCAACTTGACATTGTAATGAAAAATTCATTATATTTAACCTCGCTCTCTCTGACATCAATGTAAAATATTGTGGAATTTCGACTGATTTCGTATAAAAGAAAAGGTTGTTTTGATTATTATTATTATTAATATTACTATTAATATTATTATTATTATAATTATTATTATTATTATTATTATTATTATTATTATTATTATTACTGCTATTTCTGTTGCTGTTATTATATACACGAAAGATGAAATAGGAACGGTACCTCAGAAGATGAATAATTGTTCTCGAAATCGCCATGGTACTCCGCTGTATTTCTTTCATTAGTGGGACCCCGGACGGGCAAAAAATATGCCCTCAACGGGCCCCGGCTCCAAGAAAACATTGAGTTCAAGAAAAAGTAGCCACTTAAGGACAAGGCAGAAATGAGAGACTGATAAACAATAAGAATAGGACAGGGTGATAGAACTGTCAAAGAAATGAAGCCCTAGATATATGGCAGGTTAAGCCCTGAGATGGCGATATACCAGTTTTTAAAAAGAATCAGGGAAGACAGACGGAGAGGGAGAGTTTTACACACACACACACACACACACACACACACACACACACACACAGATTGATTGATTGATTTCACCCTCTGTAAATGTGCTTAACTTTTTTCAGCTCGAAGTTTTTTCTACTCTATAAACAAACTGCAGTGTTTACTTCTCGTTTTGAGCGAGAATAACATCTGCCTATTCAGCTACTGGTCTATCTGTCTCTCCTATCCTTTAGTTTATCTTTCTACTAATCTATTTATCTAATCTTTTACTCCCTGTATACACAAGATGGCTCCATCCATGCATGTACAGACACAAGGCACTATTATTTGTGCCAACTCTGAAGTCAGACACGGTGGCCAGAGGTAAGGATGCTTGAAGTCCCACTGCAAACAATGCTTGAGAACTTCACAATAACAATAGAATATTTCTGGTGAAAAGAACAGGCGACTGTTTGGTATTATATATTATTTCCTATTTCTGGTGAAAAGAACAGGCGACTGTTTGGTATTATGTATTATTTCCTATTTCTGGTGAAAAGTAAAGGCGACTGTTTGGTATTATGTTTTATTTTCTATTTCTGGTGAAAAGAAAAGGCGACTGTTTGGTATTATGTATTATTTTTTTCCGCTATTATTTAATTATTCATTTGATATTATGCATAACTGCACGAATGTTGATAATTCCTGGTAAATTTCCAGAACCACCAAGTAAATTCAACGAAATTGAATGTCAAGGTGGTGGCTGAGTCAAAGCACATATATTCATCTGAAGCTAATATACCTCGATCATTCTTACCTCCTTAGGGGATAAAAGGCTGCCACATTTCCCCCCACCTCCACAACTATGCTTGGATTATATATATAAGAATGGGTGGAGAAGATTGTGCATATATGACGCGGCCCAAAGGGATTTCTCACACTGTTAGCTCAGTGAACTGTGGTGGACGGGTGTGAGGGGAGTCGCCATGTGATGAAGCGGTGGGGTAAACCAGCTGCGGCTGTCGGGTCTCGTTGTAGGATATCCTTGCCGCCTACCTTGTGGATAATCAGGCAAGGTGGAAGGGGGGGGAAGACGTGGAAATCCTTTATCCCCAAGGAGCTGAGAGGAGTGGTGAGGTGTTTGTGGATCGTGGTGAATGTGCGTTTCTTGGCTCGGCCAACTCCTTTGCAAGGGGAAATGAGGCATATATATATATATATATATATATATATATATATATATATATATATATATATATATATATATATTATATATATATATATATATATATATATATATATATATATATATATATATATATATATATTATATATATATATATATATATATATATATATAATGTGTGTGTGTGTGTATTCTCACTCTTTATCTAATCTATTTATATCTGTATTTTATTCTCTCATGTACAAAGAGAGGAGCTTAACCTGACATTCCGAGAAGTTTCTCTCTCTCTCTCTCTCTCTCTCTCTCTCTCTCTCTCTCTCTCTCTCTCTCTCTCTCTCTCTCTCTCTCTCTCTCCCTCTCTCTCTCTCTCTCTCTCTCTCTCTCTCTCTCTCTCTGTCTCGTCAACCTATCTATCTATCTACTTATTTATCCATCTAGCACAAAGAGACAAGCACAAACTGACATTCGGAGAAAGTTCTCTCTCTCTCTCTCTCTCTCTCTCTCTCTCTCTCTCTCTCTCTCTCTCTCTCTCTCTCTCTCTCTCTCTCTCTCTCTCTCTCTCTCTCTCTCTCTCTCTCTCTCTCTCTCTCTCTCATTACCACAAGTATGAACGAACATTCTCATAGATATTTATAGCATAGATTCATGAAATAATTAACAAAATAAATATTCACAAAATAAATACCGAATCACTAGAAATACCGAACTCTCTCCTTTCCTTCCCACGTACGCATCGACGAAATAAAAAAAATGAAAGATAAAAGTTTTCACAACTTGTGTTGGATGTCGATACATATACATGAGAGAGAGAGAGAGAGAGAGAGAGAGAGAGAGAGAGGAGAGAGAGAGAGAGAGAGAGAGAGAGAGAGAGAGAGAGAGAGAGAGAGAGCAACGAGGTTGTTTGCGAAACTTGAGTTCATTATCTTCCAGAGCGAGAGTATGTGTCAGTACAGGAAGGCAGCTTGTGTGATGTTACTCCCAGTCTCCAAGTTAATTTACCATGTTATTGAGTATTGTATGTAAGAATGTGTGTGTGCAAGTATTCTCTCATGCAAAGATGTATGTATGTTACCGTATCACCCCTCATTTTTCTAGCTTTAAGTGGAGGTAAGTTCAATTCCGTCAGTGTTTTCCACCTAATTAAGATTGCTTGTCTCTGTCACCAGCTTTGAAATATATCTTTGAACTTTCTCCAATTTGTGTACACTTTTTCTTCAGGTGCGGACTCCAGAACGGTGCTTAATATTGAAGCTTATGCCATATATGTTCCGGTTTTACGTCACGGACTCCCTTTTCTACCAAGGCTAGGATGGTTGCATTTTTGCGAAGGACTTGTTTTGGCAGATGTAATCGTTACCCTGAGTGCATGCCCTTGCTAACCTCAGACCGTGACGGGGCGCAAACCCTCGACCTGACGCCTCAAAGTCGCGGACGCTACCGCTGGAGCCACGGTGACTACTTGAAGCTTATGCCGTACATAAATAATATTAATATTTTTGAACATATCTTTCTCTATATTTGAAGGCCACCCTTATGGTTTCTAATGAGGTTCGTCTCCTGCTATTGAATTGCCAAATATGGTCTTTCATTCACTCATGTCTATTATTATTACTTTACATTTTCATTCCGGTTTTACGTCACGGACTCCATTTTCTACCAAGGGCTAGGACGGTTGCCTTTTTGCGAAGGACTTGTTTTGGCAGATGTAATCGTTACCCTGAGTGCATGCCCTTGCTAACCTCAGACCGTGACGGGGTGCAAACCCTCGACCTGACGCCTCAAAGTCGCGGACGCTACCGCTTGAGCCACGGTGACTACTTGAAGCTTATGTCTTTCAAATATACTATTAATATTTTTGAACATATCTTTTTCTATATTTGAAGTCCAACCTTATGGTTTCTAAGGAGGTTCGTCTCCTGCTATTGATTTGCCAAATATGGTCCTTCATTCACTCATGTCCATTATTATTACTTTGCATTTTCCTTCCGGTTTTACGTCACGAACTCCCTTTTCTACCAAGGGCTAGGACGGTTGCCCTCTTGCGAAGGACTTGTTTCGGCAGATGTAATCGTTACCCTGAGTGCATGCCCTTGCTAACCTCAGACCGTGACGGGACGCGAACCCTCGACCTGACGCCTCAGAGTCGCGGACGCTACCGCTTGAGCCACGGTGACTACTATTATTATTACGTTACATTCTGAGGTCTTAATCACCTTCCATTCCGACGTTTGTCTCTCCTCTCCTTCGACCTTTTGCATACTTATTTAAGCAGTTCCTCATTGGCACTAATAATTCCTATTCTGGCATGCAAGTGCCAGCTATCTCTAGTGCCAATCTCTTGTTTTAAATGGCCCCCTATTCAGTATTTGCATGATCGTTAATCGTGTTTTAATCTCCGTTTGGATAGGTCTTCTTAATTTTTTTTATCATCCCCCCTAATATTAAACAATACATCCTCGATGATATCCTCCCTCCACAAGACACTGTGATCTATTTTTCCAATCGGTAGCTCATGATCAATTTTACAAGCGTCTATGATATTACCTGTGATTGCTAGATCAAGTAGTGATGGCTCATCTCCTCTTCTGGCCCTTCTTAGTTCTAGCACGTGGTGCAGAAAAAAAAAACGTGCATACACTGTAGCGATGTTGCTCCAAGAGAATTCTCTCCTCCTTATGGGTCAAGATCACTTTAGTCTATTCGTCTATAATCAGAATTTCCTTAATTATTATCATACAGTTTCTCTCACGTCTTAAATATCCAACTATTCGAGTATTTATCACTTCTAGGGCATCTCCATTACTTTCCTAATACACCTCTAGTCTTTTCTGATGCCTTGGTGGGATACATAGTACAGCTGTTGTAATGCTCTCTGACCCCACATTTACATCATTAACAATAAATCCCTTGAAATCACTCTTATAGTAGTATACATTTTTTCAACATAGAATCTTTCTCTTACAAGCAATGCTGTAACTGTACCAGTCTTCTCAGATCTTTTAGTTCTCATTATTTTGTGACCCATGGGAGAAACTGTGTAACTGTATATATCTTCTTGTAATTTTATACCTGTAACTGCTATTATGTTTACCTTGTTGCTATGTATATTGCTCATTATTTCAAACACCTTACTAGCTACTCCATCAGCATTTGTTTACAATGCTTAAAGAGGCTAGATCCCTTGAGTTTCCTAACATTTCTTTTTATCACTCCTTTGCTTGGATGTACCCTGAAGCAAATATTTTTCTTCTCTTCCTCTTTTAATGTAACTTTACAGCCTTCCTTTAACCAGTTTTTATATTTTTCCATCTCTACCTTTGTTCCATAGGGTTGAAAGAGTACTTTTCTCTACTGTAGACAGTAAGATTTTTGACCTTATTTATTTTTACCTGTCCTTCCCCAATTTACTTATAAAGTCAGTGAATGATTACAAAATCTTCTGGTTCGCATAATACTCCAAGCGTCATTATCAATTCTAGAACCCCAGCCGTATCATATTTGTGTCTCTCGTGCCTAACATTCACATATGCTTGAGATTATCACGGATTTTTCTTTATCATTAGTTTGTTTGATCTGGGAGCTCACTCTCTCAATCACAAGATACTTCATTTTTCTATTACTGTTTTCCTGTAATCAACTGTATCAACATTTTCAGTACCAACTTCCTCTTCATGTTTACATATGCCTTAGAGTATCCCTGATTTCTTTTTTTTCAGTTGTTTGTTTAATCAAGGCGTACTCTCTCAATCAAAACGCTATCAGTTTTTATTCTATTAGTATCCCTGGAATCAACTGTATGCACATATCTCCAGAATCCCTTTCACTGCCGTCTTTACCGCCATATTTCTTTTTACTGCATCTGCGAACGTCCTTGCATTGCTCTCCTAGTGTCGTATTTAGCTCCTGAAAATCTCCTCTGAACTGTTTCAATATTTTTCTATAGTTTTTGACTTTCCAAGCCTGCTATGTCATCTCTACCAGGAGATAGGAGTGATCTAACATTTCATTCTATTTAGCTATCACCCAACATTTTGTCTACTATCTTCTTGTTTGGAAATTCTGTCTCCCAATTCTCATTTCTCTTTTGAACCTTTTAATTCTTTTCTTCTAGTTCTTTCCTCATTTATCTCATATACCGTTTCCAAATTACCTATATTCTCTTTGATTGCACTATTTTTTTCCATATTTCTCTTTCCATATTTTGCATTTTGTTATCCAAATTGTTTACCTTCTCTGAAAGTTC
>JAXCGZ010015195.1:127500-140000 GCA_037179515.1 Halocaridina rubra | reverse complement strand
AAGGAGGTGGAGGAGGAGGAGGAGGAGGAGGAAGGTGATGAGAGGAGAAGGATAAAGAGAAAAGATAATTGGATTGGGAGGAGGATGAGGTTGAAGAAGGTGTAAAACAGGAGTTGGAGGAAAGAGAGGTCGTGGAAGAAGAAAGAGGAAAAACACTAAGAGAGAAGAAGGAGGAGGAGGAAGGAGGAGGGAGGAAGAAAAGAAGGTGGAAGAGGAAGAAGGTGGAAGAGGAAGAGAAGGGGAGGGAAGAGAAGGGGAGAGGCAGGGGGAAGGGAAGAGGGGGTGTCGAGGGAAGGAAGGAGGAAGGAATGGAGGGGCTAAAGAGGAAGAGGAGAAAGAGAAAATGATTAAGAGGAAAATATAGATGAAAGAAAAAGGTATTAAATGAGGAGAAAAAAAGAGCTAAAAGAAAGATGAAGGAAGAAAGGAAGTATAAAAATAGATAAAAATGTGTCAAAAAAGTGTATGTTAGAGGAAAAGAGGTAGAAAATGGAGAAAAAATGAATAAAAAGAGTTAAAAAAAAAAGCTTCGTAACATATCTCTGAACTTCCTCTCATTTTTATATATACTTTTTCGAGTGCGGATTTTAGAAGGGTGCTGCATGTTTAAGCTCAGGCCTCACATAATCCATGCAAATATTTCTGGAGGCCACCCTTATGTATGCTAAGAAGTATGTGTGCGTATATGTATCTATGCAGATGCATAGAAGTTTATATACTCGAGTTTTGTTATTTATAGTGTAAATATTACCATTTACATATTTTGTAGTAGTTGAAAAACTGGTCTGTAATTCGAGAAAATAAAGTTTTAATTAACTTCATACAGCTTGTTTCTTCGTCAGGACTTTATGAGGATGAGAAGGAAAGGGTAATCGGGTCCCTTTTGCGAGAGCCAATTTTAACTCAGTAGCTTTAGTGAGTAGACATTATTATATGTTTGGGGGTATCTGAAAGAGGCGGAGCTTACCTTTCAAAAATAGATAATTGAGTAGATGGAAAAATAGATAAATAAAAAATGGGAGACACTGATGAATAAATGTATAATAAGGAAGTCAATGAATAAATGACTTAGTCAATAAATGAATAGATAGATAGATAAATGATTGAATAAATAAGTGAAAGAGGAGATAAATAGATATAATAAGTAAATTAATAAATGAATGAATGTATAAGGAGATGAATAAGATATAGAATTGAGTATATTAATACATAAATAAATGAATAACAGAATCTCTGAATGGCTTCCGATGTAATTGACAAAATGGCGTTATAATTAGATATATTTTTTCCTCCCGATTTATTTCAAATTAATTAGGAATGCCAGACACGTGTTTCATGAAGCGCTGTTCATGATTGCAAAACCAAAAAAAAAAAAAAAAAAAAATTGAAATAGATGTATAAATTAATAAATAAAAAAAAAGCCTTAGAGGCCATTGTTAAATGCACTCCTAGTTAATTAATAGATTTTTTCTTTAAATGATTTTTTTTTTCAGTTGTGATAAAAGCTTTTCAGTTTTAAGTGACAATCTTTCATATTGGTCATTTTGATGTGGAATTTTGTGTTAATATATATATATATATATATATATATATATATATATATATATATATATATATATATATATATATATAAACGTGTGCATGTGTGTGTATGTGTATGTGTGTGTGTGTATCTGTTTCACGTAAGCACGTGAATATTGCAAATAAGGATGGCTATGGCTACATAAGGAAACTAAGACACATTTTTGGAGATCCTTAGTACTTTCGAGTATATATATCTGCTACTCATCTTCAGAGGTATTTAATTTAAAGAAACGAAAGCAACGATATATATAGACAGACTGAGACTGAAGAAAAAGGAAGAGTTACCAACTCAACAGTGGAAATACATAAATGGCAACTTTTTTTTTTTTTTTAAAGGATGGGATAGGATAGGAGGGGAAAAAAGGGGAGGGGATTAAGGATATAAGGGAATTGGAGGGAAAAGCACGAAAATTGAATAAAGTAAGAGAAAAAAAGAGAGGGGCAGACCCTCGTGCTAAGTTTTGATCTGAAATTCAGATATGTCCAGTAACCAAAACTGTTTAAAATCCAGGTGGAAGGTTTTATATTGCCTTCCATCGCCATGATAAGAGAGATGTCAACACAGGAGATTAGCGGAAGTTTCTAAGTACAGATGGGCTAATTTTTGTGTGGTCTTTGGTTGGAAAGAAAAGTAAATAATAATAATAATAATAGTAACAATAAAAAACAGTGAAAATAATATTCATAATTATAATATAATTACAATTATTGTTATTATTATAATTATTATTTTCCTTATTACTATTATTTATATTTATTGTTATTATTATTATTATTATTATTATCATTATTATTTTTATTATTATTATTATTATTATTATTATTATTATCCTATCTATTACTTTATTATTATTAGTAGTAGTATTAATTATTGTTATAATTATTATTATTATTAATTATTTTTATAATTATTATTATTATTAAGCAAATTAATCCCCTTATTGTTTCTTTTTTTATTTCGGCTACCCCCCCAATTGGGGGAGACAGCCAAGGTATATATATATATATATATATATATATATATATATATATATATATATATATATATATATATATATATATATATATATATATATATATATTCTTTGTACAAAATTGAATTGGTCGTGAGAGTGAAATTTTGAACTCGCTTTTTATATCATTTTATCTTTTTTGCGGCTTTTGCAGACAATACATTAAAAGGAAATAGATAGATCATTTTAATTTCCGGTAGGATTAATATATTCATGACCATTTTTATTCCTATTGAAACTGAGAAACTAAACTGAAAATAACTTTTAAATATCATTAAAAAAAAAAAAGACTCAAATATGATATATCTTCATACTTTCTGAACAATTAAATCGTTTCTGTTAGTATTTTCTGTGTCTTTTTTTTTATTTATTTCCATGCCAGGATAATCCAGGATATATAAATAATATACTCTTGTTCCATATATTTTATGATACAAACAATATCACAGATTTACAGAACATAAAATACTATACAGTCAGAACAACCATAAATATTTTCTACATATCACGTATTTTATTTTATATTTTCTTAGTTTGTATAATTTTTTATATATTTAATTTTATTTATTTATTTATTTCTATATATTTATTTATTTATTTATTTGTTTTCTTAAGTTTCTTTGATTAGAAGTCATCTGTTTACGATCTTAATAAATCATTGTTTAAGTGTATCTGATAACTTGGTACCGTGGTGTCTTTTACAATAATAGAACGTAGATAAGTTTACTTTTACTTAAATGATCAGACTCACCATTTCAGAGTAGATTTTATGTAATCTGTAGATATTCTCAAGAAGTCATTTACGTATGATATATAAAAGCCAAATGAACCTATATAAGACTGTTAAGTTACTATATACAGTGAAAATCTTGTAGATTTATCATACAGTGAACTCTGTAGTTCCTTTCTTTTAGAAAATGTATGCTACATTTTGATTTGATTTTACAGCGATCAGTTTTGCAGCATCTGTGCTGAAACACTGATCAGTTTTGCAGAATCTGTGCTGAAACAGTGATCAGTTTTGCAACATCTGTGCTGAAACACTGATCAGTTTTTCAGCATATGTGCTGAAACACTGTTCAGTTTTGCAGCAACTGTGCTGAAACACTGTTCAGTTTTGCAGCATCTGTGCTGAAAAACTGATCGTGGAGGTTGCAACATTGGACCACCTACTACTGTCAGCAGTAAATGTGGCAGTCGAATAGTTGCACAGCCACTTGAGTGACTCGCAAAGTGTTCCAGCACCATATGTAGCAGCTGATCGTAATCCCAAGCCCTTAAAGGACTCTCTTCAGAAATAATATAAATATCCATACCTATCACCGCTCCAGACCTACCAAAGTTGCAACGGTGACTGCCCCTACTTTCATCTGTGTTCAGGTACTGAAATACCAGAGTTAACCAGATCGGATTAGATGTTCCAGTCCAGAATAATCTTAGACATGTGTAGCATTACAATTCTTGGAGTCTACAAACACTTCGGCTGATACCACTGTTGTGGGTTTGCTGGAGAGATTAGAATTTGGTGATGCATTAGAGGTCTCTTTAGTTACCATCTTTAGGGGAGAAGAAGGCGGCCCTGTGTCAGTACATGAATCTTGAGCTTGGTGTAGAATCACATAATTTGGTGCTTGCACATCTGGATATGTTGTGTCTAAGTTGTAAGCAATCATGCCCTCCCCATATGGAAAGGCATATGCTTTAGTGAGATAATCTCTCTGTTTATATGATGCAGGTACTTGTGCTGAACTGGTTGGTAGTTCTAAAGACATATTAGTGTTCAAACTATTACTTGGAAAAGAATTGTCCTGTAGATTTAGATATTCATTGTAGTTTTCGTTAATATATGATGTCTCATTTGGACAAATGTGATATGTAGAAGTTGAACTGTCTGTACAGAGCTTATCAGAAGTCAGAGTGACATCTGGGAAACAGTGCTGAGGACTAATATTTAGTGTTGTGACTACTGTAGACTCTCCTGGAAATTTTGTGTTACTGACAAGAGAATTTTTATGAAAAATTCTACTGCTAGTCTCTTTTTCCTTATTGTCACTATCTGAATCATGCTGTCTATCATTGCCTTTAAGATTAGTTGTAGAATTAGTCTTAATTATTAAACTGGGATTTAATGTAACGATGTCTGTTTTATGGTGGTATTTACGACGAGACACAAAGCAGTGGCAGGAAGTAGCTATGGCAACCATTATTACTATAAAGCCACCCGTAGATGCAGTTATTATGAATAGATCTTGAATAGTTATACCATCTGCACTAAGTTTTTCAGTAACTTCTTGTTCATATGGTTTTGCATCATTATCTGTTGATTGGAAATATTGAGGTGTGGTTATTGTTTGGGCTGTGGTCAGTGGACGAGGGACCCATAACATTACTATGTTGCTGACATCACCTCGATTGCCTAATTCATCAACACCTCTCATGGCAAGATACAGGGTTCGATCATACTCCTCAATTATCAAAGAAAATTGCTGTTTTGTGCCCACTTCAGCTGGAATTGGAATGCTCTGAAGATATTCTCCTTCGAAGTGTTTGGCCATAGACCAAGAAGTTGCTAAATTTATCTCATAGTGATTTGCTCTTCCCCAGTCATTGTCATCTCCAGGTGCTGTCCAGTGAAGTTGAACTTCACCATTTGTCTGATTTACAGATGCCTGAAGATCCAAGACCCTATTTGGGGGAACGTTATCATTGCTTGGTGGTATAGACACCACATCCAACACACCATATACTACAGATCTGTGGAATGGTGTCACTTTTTGAGTGTTTTCATATCGTATTTTACTTCCACAACACATTGTCAGTTTTTCAGATACTGATTGATATAGAAGAGTCTCACTAACTGGAGTGTAAGCATGACCATAATTGTCATCAGCAGTTACGCTTAACTGATAATATCCAGCGCTTCCATACATTGTAGGTAAATAGCGACTGTATACACCATCATCTCCTGTAATGTCTGGATCTGAAAGCAATATATAATGTATTAATAAAAACTGGCCTTACTTATTATTTATTTTAGTTTTAGAACATTATCCTTTTATAATATAGCTCTGAATAACATCAGATATCTTCTAACTTTGATGCACTTACCTCCTAATCCATGGTCGAAGAGGTCAAATACCATTGTAATGTAGCTGCTGCCAGAAATATCATTGCCCAGTCTTTGAAGCTTAGCCTTGACCTTGGCATTTAAAATAGGCAGATTACCATCCTTTATTTCAGCATATATAATGACAGGTGCTAATTGCTCAGTCATGTTAATAACTGCATGTGGACCGTTCGTCCATACTTTCAGTCGCACTTTGCGTACAGCACTCTCTGTGCCAGTCACCTGAACATGGAGCCCCTGGTGTGAGTCAGCCCGATTCTCAATCTGGTATTTCCATACACCTCGTTCAACCACATTATTAAAAAAGAAGATTGCATTAGAATCTCCATCTTCCTGCATGTTAATGGCATCAATTATCTGTCCAGATGATGAAGTTAATTGCAGAGTGTTGCCAACATGATTTAGATCATAATAGAAAACAAGAAATCGAATGGCAGGACCGAAGGAATCATCCACATTGAAGGACCCTTCAGATATTATATCAGTGCCACCAGGATAATATTTACTGTGAATGATTACTGGGGATCCAGTTGCAGTTTGAGATGAACTGGCACACACTGAACTAAATAGAGCATCCATTAATGCCACCATCATGTTCAGTTTAGAATCCTTCCCTACTCCCTCATCCATTACTGTAAAGGAATTTCCTTTGGTATTGGCCACTAGTGACTCCAGTCCATTTGATGCACCAATTTGTGCTCTGTGTTCTGTCTGAGGGTAAATTATCGTGTCTACTTTCACTCGGTGTTTTAAGGCTAATTCCAACATTTCATCAGCGGCCTTATGATGTGTTGCTGGGTTACCAGTAGTAACCAGAATTATATTAGCACCTGCAGCATCAAATGAATCTGTTGTCAATATTCGCATTGCCTCTCTGAAACCACACTTTATGCATTTGTAGCTCTCTGGTACAGTTGAAGGATTTCTAGGTAGAGAAGACCCAATTTTCTGACGAATGTCAGAGAATGATTCTAATTTCATGAGAGGGGCCGTCGTTTTAGCAACCGAGTTGAAAATTACTATTGCAACATATGTATCATCGGGAACATCATAAACCACCACACGTCTTAATGCTTTACGTACAAATTCCCATCTTTCCTGGATGTTCATGATGTTTGTGTCTTCAACAACTAAAACAAGTCTCACAGCTTTTTCTTGGACAAACTTTAGTGTTGGCACAAAGAAGGCCATATTGGTGGATGGACTATTCCTGTAATGAAAAAGGCATGCAAAGTTCTTTTACACAAGAAAAAAAATTTTTTTTTGCAGTAATTAAAATATGTGATTTTATTTTATGTGAAAACAGTCTCCCAGTCGTGCATACACAAGAGCATTTGTCTTATGAGGTATAGAAAAAATATCTTTTGTCCTATAACAAATATTACATATGTTTAAATGTCTTTTTGTATACTTGAACCCAATAGCAAAACGTTTTGACATACCTTCCGTCAGCAAAATCTTGAGACTGATAGACTACATCCCATGCAGCTTTCCCTTGGCATTGAGCATTGTGCTTTGTAGGTGCCTCAGGTGTATGAGATCTATACGGACAGATGGGGACAAGAGGATTTCGGTAATCTGTGCAAGTATTAGGTTGAAAACTACCTGTAAATGGATTCCTGTACTTAGAAGGGTACAGTGGATCCCCCGGAAATCCTTTTTCTTCAAATGTTCCCCAGCGGAACTTAACCCACTCCGCTGTCAACAACTTTGCCACAAAGTTGTAAGTGTCATTCGCTATGCTCCTTAGCAGGCTTTCGCCTATCTCGATGTAGTCTCCCGGTTGACCGCAAGCTCTAGTTTGGTGTACCCATGGTCTTGATCCGAAGACTGGATGGGATGTTGTAATCAAGATGTGACTCTCTGGTGTAGAAAACGGGGTCACAGAGGTTATAAAACTGCAACCCGAATTCTCGGTTCTCCAGGAGTTGGGTATGGCCACAATTGCATTACGTAGTGAGGCCCGGGAGCCCGTTAGGGACCAAAGCTGACTGGAGAACTCTCTGTAAAGCAAATGAAGAAAGTTCCTCTATAAGAAACATGTAGCAGCATTTTTTTACACGATCGTTTTGATTTATATTCATGTAGATTATTTTTTATAGGAAAGGCTTTGTAATTTTTGTATTCATATTGATTAACCTTCACTATTTTTCTAAGTTTTACAGCCAGTCTTTGATTTAACTTTGATATGTATGCATACTTACATACATACATACATACATACATACAGTCATACCGTACGCACTTATGTACATATGAGCGTGCATGTATTCATGCATGAATGCATACATGTATACACACAAACATTAATGCATGCATATATACATACTTTACGAAACTTACAGAGAATGAAAAGAGAAATTATAACTTTATGTTTGTTAAGCGCAATCTTATTTATTTATTTATTGGCTTATTTATTTATTTATTTGTTTTTTTATTTGTTTTATTTTCGTTTTATTTCTTTTTAATGTTATCGAAAATGAATTGAAGGTAAATGATTAGTGTGTCAATATCAGCTTCCCTATGATTTTGTGTTTGTTTGTGAGTGTGTGTATTTGTATGTATATATGTATGAGCTATCCATTTGTGAATAACTTTTACATGTATGTATGTATATTTGTATGTATTTATGCTTTTATACATATGTATGTATGCATGTATGTATTTATGTACTAGCTCTCCTTTTGTGAATAAGTTTTACATTTATGTATTTATATATGTATGTATTTACGCTTATATGCATGTATGTATGTATTTTTACAGGTATGTATGTATATACGTATGTATGTATGCATGTATGTATGTGTGCATGCATGCATGCATGAATGTATGTATGTATATATGCATGTATGTGTGTATGTATGTATGCATGTTTGTAAGTATGATCTCATGATAAGTCTGATAATGCATTTTTCCCAGTTGTGAAATGTAATTAATTTTATGAGAGAGAGAGAGAGAGAGAGAGAGAGAGGAGAGAGAGAGAGAGAGAGAGAGAGAGAGAGAGAGAGAGAGAGAGAGAGAGAGAGAGAGAGAGAGAGAGAGAGATGCAGTGAAACTGATCGCTTGTAATTACGTGTTCATAAAATGACATATTTAGTCTTAGCTGTGTACAGTTGTATATTTAAAATTATTTTGAGTATGTGTTAGTGTTAATTTATTTATTTTTCTTTAATTATTATTTAGCTCTGTATTAATTTATTAGTAACTAGATGTAATAGTGCTGGCCAAGGGACGGGGAATGATATTTGTTAATGATATTGAAGTTCTGCAACAATTTACATGAAAATTTAATGGATTATAGTTATATGCTGTCTGTTCATTCTAATGGAGGAGCTGAGCCTCCTCTGCTTCCCATAGCTCTTTCTCGCTTGCTCTCATACTCTGCATTCTCATTTCTTCCCCAGTCTAATAGCCAGAAATACCGCCTCCATGTTCCCCTGTGTGTCGTGGAAGTCGACTAAGTGGGCTGGAGCGAGTGGACTAAGTTATTGTTTTGCTTTGAGTCTGCCGCCTCCTTGTAGGAGGGATTATGACCCTTGTATATACTTACATACTTATAAAATGCTTGCAATCCGCCTTATGAGGGGGTGGCCGAGTCAAAGCATGCATTTACTAGACGTGAGTTCACCTCAGTCATTCCTTTTAAATCCTCGGGTATAAAGGTTCACCACATTTCCTCCCCCAACAACCACCGTCACACTGCTTGGGTAAGCCACAGGGTATGTGGGAAAGGATCTTCTTCGTGACTCGTGACAGCTGTAACTGATTTACTTGCACTTCTTCATCTCATAGCAACGTAACCTCACTCCCACCCGACCCAGTTTACAGCACTGAACATACCTGTAAAACCTCCCCATTTTACAGCACTGAGCATACCAGTAAACCCTCCCTAGTTTACAGCACTGGTCATTCCTTTAAACCCTCCCAAGTTTACAACATTGAGCATACCTGCAAACCTTCCACAGTTTACAGCTCTCAGCATACCTGTAAAACCTTCCCAGTTTACAGCACTGAGCACACCTGTAAATCCGTCTCAGTTTACAGCGCTGAGTAATCCTGAAAACCCGTCCCAGATTACAACACTAAGTATTCATAGACTCCCGTCCCAGTTTACAGCACTTTGCATACCTTTAAACCCGTCCTGATTTACAGCACAGAACATACCTTTAAACCCAACCCAGTTTACAGCGCTGAGCATACCAGTAAACCCGGACCAATTTACAACACTGAGCATACCAGTCATCCCGACCCAGTATGCAACACTGAGCATACCAGGAAACCCGGCCCAGTTTACAACACTGAACATACCTGAAAATCCTTCCCGATTTACAGCACTGAACATTCCTGTAAACTCATCCCATTTTACAGCACTGAACATACTTGTAAACTAATCCCAGTTTACAGCACTGAAGATACTTGTAAACTCATCCCAGTTAACAGCATTGAAGATACTTGTAAACTCATCCCAGTTTACAGCACTATACATACCTGTAATCCATAAATGAGGTGATTACAATGTTCTTCCGGCACGTCTTCGCTGATGGCAACAACTAATCCCTCATAACCATTGTTAACAAGCTGTAATTCCCCGTTACAAGTCATTTGTAATGCTAGTAACAGCAGTGACACCTTAATTATTGTATTTTCTTTCATATTGGTTTTGTTTATTTGTTTATTAATGTCTGATTATTCTTTATATATTTATTTATTTATTAATTTTGTCCTGTATTTTCTTTCTGTATTTTTTATTTATGTATTTTTTTATTTTTTTTTGATCTCGGTTGTTTTTTTTAATATTTATTTATTGATTTATTGATTTATTATTTAAATTGTATTTCTGTTGTCAGTATGTGTATATTTTTCTATTTTTTATTTTGTTTTATGGTCTTATACTTTTTTTTTTATTTTTTCGTGTTTTTTCTAAAACATTTTTTAATGAATGTTCACCCATAATTATTGTCCTTTTCTGATAAATATTTGCTGTCTAATTATGAATATTTTTAAATGTTTTCTTTTTCCTCATTTAGTTATCACAGTGAAAACCTTTTTTCAATGTAGCACTCCTCAAAAGGTTGTTTTGTATTAAAAAATATTTGCGATTTTAACATATATCACAAATATTTGTTTTTTGGTTCATTTTACTTCTGTTTAAAAGTTCAATAAACTCTGAAACATTAATATTAAAATCATAAGTTTTTCTTTTTCTTTTGCATTGAATTTCTGTCTTTTATTTCTTCATATATATTTTGTATATCTTTGTATATAGAATATGTATATGTTTGTGTGTAATAAAATAAGTATATATATATATATATATATATATATATATATATATATATATATATATGTATATATATATATATATATATATATATATATATATATATATATATATATATATATATATATATATATATATATATATATATACATACATACATACATACATGCAGGTAATAAATCAGAATCAATCACAGAATAGGCACCTAATATACCTCAACCCCACATTTAGCACTTGGGTCCAACCTCAATCCCAAATTAAGTATCTTGTAAGACATTCTTAGAGGAATGTATAGTTCGGTTAGGTTAGGTTAATGCAACCTAATCTTATTTGAAATGTTCATCAATTCCACATTTAGCTCCTGTCTTTTGTCTCAATACCAGACTAAGCACCTGATAAATGACAATTGGTGCTCATACTGAAATTGATCCATTAATCATAATATTATATATTTTAGAAAAGTATATCACAATTTGACAAGTATATGCAATGTCGAATACATATATACATACATATCTATATATTTTCTATTTACGCTGTTTTCTATCACTATTTCTATCACAAATATGCATATTAATATTTCATTTATAAGTATATTATCTATTTTCTGTATATACGAAGCCTGTGCACAGAGAAAAAGAAAAGAGAGTGAGTGAAAATGGGAGATAGAGAGTAAGAGAGATGCTTTTAACGTCCTCTCTCTTCCCTGGTTCATCTCCCAATGATGCTGAAAGAGAGAGAGAGAGAGAGAGAGAGAGAGAGAGAGAGAGAGAGAGAGAGAGATGCGATATGAAGGAGGCAGAGAAAATAGTTGAATAAATTAAGGACAGCGTCTTCCTCAGACGCCATATTGCATCCATTGGATGGAAGCTTACATGAAGTAATAGATGTATTTACACTTAATATTTTATGATACCGGAAGATAAGATACCAGTGATACCGGGGAAGATACTGATGATACCAGCAAAGTTACCAGTGATACTGTGGGAGATTCCAGTGATACATGCTTAGATACCTTGAGGAAAAAGGTGTAGTATATATTTGAAATAATATATTTAAGATACCGATGATACCGGTAGAGATACCTTGATGGAAAAATTATTATTATTATTATTTATTATTATTATTATTATTATTATTATTATTATTATTATTATTATCATCATCATCATTATTATTATTAATATTAATCCTCTCTCTCTCTCTCTCTCTCCTCTCTCTCTCACACACCCACACACACCACACACACACACACACACACACACACAGACGACCAATAATTTTCATCCAATTTTGGCCGTGATTTTCGGTATTCATTTTGATCAATATTTTATTTTTCATTTTTTCAGAAATTTTCGCTCCATAAATTTTATCCCGTTTTAATAAAACGATTCAGTGGACGGCATTTCTTTCGCAGATATGAATATCATAATCTCATTATTTATTTATTTTTCCTTTCATATCGTAAATTCATATTTATTTCAATGCAGAAGGA
>JAXCGZ010015195.1:70000-125000 GCA_037179515.1 Halocaridina rubra | reverse complement strand
TCATGTATGTATGCGTATATTCGCACATATGTATATATGTATATGATGACCTAAATGTATTTACCTAATTGTGTTCGCGGGATAGAACCCTCCCATGTTCGTAACTCCCCATCTCCCGGTTGATTTTTTTTATTAATTTATCATATCTTTCCTGTGGCTCAATCGGTAGCGTCTCCGACTCTGAGGCGTCAGGTCGAGGGTTCGCGCCCCATCACGGTCTGAGGTTAGCAAGGGCATGCACTCAGCGTAAGGATTACATCTGCCAAAACAAGTCCTTCGCAAGAAGGCAACCGTCCTAGCCCTTGGTAGATAAGGGAGTCCGTGACGTAAAACCGGAACATTCCTTGAACTTATGAATGCCTGTACGAATTCATATATATATATGTTTGTACGAACGTATGTGTGTATGTATTTGTGTGTGTATGTATGTATGTATGTACGTATGTGTATGTATTTATGTATGTATGTATGCATGCTTGTATGTATGTATGTATTCAAGAATGCATGTATGTATGTATGGATATTCTATAGAAATTGGTCCAAGGAACTATGTGTGATTACCTAATTGTGTTTACGGGAAAGAGCCCAAAGCTCGTATCTTCCCGTCTCCTCATCGGTTCCATTTTAGACTTAGTCATACTTATCATACCTGTCCTTAAAACTAGGGATTGAGATAGCATTAACTACCTCCTCGCTTAGCCAATTCCAATTATCAACTACTCTTACACTGAAAAAGTATTTCCTTACATCCTGCAAAGAAGTTTTCTTACGAAGCTTCAAACTATGACCTCTAGTTCTAGAGCCAGCCATATCAAAATATCGATCCCTATCCACTCTATCATAACCATGAAGGAATTTAAAGACTCACCATATCCCCCCTCACTCTTCTAGCTTCGAGTGATGGTAAGTCTAATTCCCTCAGCCTCTCATCATAACTGAGATTGCGTATTTCTGGCACCAGTTTCGTGGCATGTCTTTGAACTTTTTCAAGCTTAGCTATGTGCTTTTTCAAGTGCGGATTCCAAAAGGGGGCTGCATATTCGAGTTTTGGCCTCACATAGGTTACATAAATATTTCTGAACATTTCCTTGTCCATGTGCCTGAAGGCTACCCTGTGTGTGTGAGAGAGAGAGAGTCAAAGTCAAAAACTTTATTCCATCAAAAATGGCTATTACATGATAATTAATCTAATTACAAATTACAATGTAAAATGTCAAAATAAAACAAATGAAATTTGCAAAGCACAAAATCAAAAAATTTACACATTAAAATATGCATACGTACACTTCGTCTACCCAATGGGAGGATAATAATGAGACTAAAATCACTTATTAAGTAGGTGATTTAAAAGATGAGATTTAAGTGAGGGTAATGTTTGGCAGCTTCTTAAGTTTGCGGGTAAAGAGTTCCAAAGTCTCGGGCCCATTACATTTAAGGCTCTTGCCCCAATATCAGTGGAAGTTCTGGGCACGTAAAAAGAATTCTGATATCTGGTGTTGACGTTATTGATACGCACTTGATTAACTGTTGGCAATGAGAAGAGCCATTCCGGTAATATTCCATGATTTATTTTAAAAACTAAAAGACAGATATTATATATGAACTTCATGTCCATCCTTAGCCAACCCAATCTCTCAAAGAGGGGAGTCACGTGATCATATTTATGCACCCCCCCTATGGCAACTCTTGCAGCAAAATTCTGGAGCCTTTTCACTCGTAACATCTGGGTCTTAGTCGTGGAACCCCAAACACTTAGACAGTAGTTGAGAATACTTAAAATCAATGTTTGTACTACAATTACCCCACAATCAGGCTCGAATCTTTCATAGACTCTGTTCAAGTAAATAAGGGTCCCGTTCACTTTTTTATGTAGTTCATCGATATGAAAATTAAATGTCATGATACTGTCCATAATAACTCCTAGATTTTTAACCTTATTAGATGGGAAGAGTGAAACATTGTTGAAATTTATACTGATGTTCTCAGGAATGCGGGACAGGTATTGATTTGATCCAAAAATAACGAATTTAGTTTTATTTTCGTTCAGTAAAAGACCATTACTGTTAAAATAACTTTTGGCACAGTTTAATATATCTTCAGCCCTTTTTAAGATTTCAGGAATTCTATCAATGTCACCAGTAAGCATAATCTGGGTGTCATCAGCATACATAACAAGTAGGCAATCTCTTATAAATTGAGGTAAATCATTAACATATATTAAGAAAAGCAGAGGACCCAAAATTGAACCCTGAGGAACGCCAAAACTGATATCTAAAGAAGAAGAGAGAGTCGAGCCCATTCGAACTGATTGAATTCGATCTTTCAGATAATTTTCGAACCAAAATGAGTCAACATGAACTTTGGAAAGTTTTCTCATTAGAATTTGATGGTGTACACTGTCAAATGCTTTAGACAAATCTAACAATAATAAAAGTGATATTTTTTTATTTTCAATATTACTATAAATTTTATCAGTAATTTTAAGTAGGGCCGTCTCGGTCGAAAGTTTAGGCCGAAAACCGTGTTGTTCTTCACATAATAGACAATTTGATTCAAGGAAATTTATTAACTGGGTGGCAACTACCTTCTCAAGTATTTTAGACAGAATGCTGAGAAGAGAGATTGGCCTATAATTTTCAACATTATTAGTATCTCCACTCTTAAAAACGGGGATGATATAGGGATGCTTCCAGAGGTTAGGATAAATGCCTGTAACAATGGATGTATTAACAATGACTAAAATGAAAAATACTGTAACTGGCAATGAGTCAATTAGGAAGCGAAGTTGTATCCCATCGGAACCACAAGAGTTTGTTGGTTTGAGGTTCTTTATGATAAGAATAAGTGTAACTAAATCGATTGGGTGCGGTCTAAAATTATTGATAATATTTCTTTCAGCTTGAGGCTGGCAATTATGTGGTTGATTAATAATCAAGTCATTATTATCTTGGGACTTTTCATATGTGGATTTACCTATTTCAGCAAAATACTTATTAAAATCATTCACTCGCTTTTCCACATTATCACTGAGAAGGTCGGAATTTTCTAAGATTTCCTTATTTGCAGGAATTATTCTTTTTATAACATTCCAAGTTCCTTTGATATTTCCCTTATACTTGGAAAATTCTTCCCTGAAATGATTTTTCTTCTTTTCGGACAACATTGTTTTAGTAAGGTTCCTTTCTCTTCTATAGGCTCTTTCCATCTCGGAGTTTTGTCTATCAGATTTAAATTGCCTTAGGAGGTCATCTCTCCTTTTCATTTGCTCTTTTAACTGAGAGTCAATCCACGGGGCAGGAGGGCGTGTCATGACTTTGGTTGTAAGAGGGGCACATTCATTTAAACATCTCGTAAAAACATCAGTAAAAGTAGAAACTTGATAATTTACACAATCTGTAGTTAGTATTGAATTTAAAATGTTGTATTCATTAAGAAGAGTGTCGCAGAAACAATTTTGAGAATAATTCTCAAGAGATCGGAAAGTTTTAACAATTGGCGGTCTCTTTTCCTTCCTGACATTAACTGTAGCTATTAGAAGCTCGTGGTCTCCTACAGGACAAGGTAGGACATCGTGGTGAACTATAAAACTAGGTGTATTGGTAATTATAAGATCAATTAGGCTGGAGGAATTAGCAGTGATACGGGTTGCTTTATTCACAAGCTGATTTAAGTGGAGGGATTGAATTAATTTCCCCATTTTATTATTAGGAAGAAGGAGATTATCATTGAAGTCGCCTATAATAATGAGAGGTTTGCTCCTCAAACAGACCGACCGAAATACCTCGGAGATGTAATCAAAGGTGTCGTTGAGTGCATGAGGGTGTCTATATACACATCCCAGGATGAATGAAGGGAATTTCCTACTCTGAACAGTCAACCAAATGTCTTCGAGATGAGGAGGTCGCTCGACTTCAGGGGTCTTTAATAGGGAGACCGTTAGATGATTTCTTACATACACCCCCACCCCTACCGCCATCAAATCGATAAAAAGAATACTCAGGTATAGCAACAAAACCAGACTGCATATTAGATTGGAGCCAAGTTTCACAAACACACATTATATCCACGTTATTTTCTCTGATCATTAGTGCAATATTGTCGAAATTACCCAAAAGTGATTGTGCATTGATGTGTTGTATGTTTATGAAATGTTTCAATAAGCCTGTATTACAATGTGATTGCTATATATTTAAGGGACATAATCTTGTTTTATGGCCATGTTCACGGCAGTGACCACATTTAAGTCTATAGTTAAACCAACAGTGGGAAAGATCATGGTTTATTTCCCCACAGTTTGAACAGGGCTGTCGACGACTGTAGAGCTGCTGCAATTTCTCCCTCTCCCGGGGACGCTGGGGGTAGCGCCGTGGTTGGTCGAGATCGTAAAGACTGTGATTCATCCTCGAGTCTCGTCTCCATCCTCGAATACCAGGTGGGATTTGACGATTCTGATGACGAAAATCCCGGGTATGACGTCCATCCGAATGCGGTTGAGGATCCCTTCTAGAATGCTGATCGTTGCTACTTTCTTGAGAGACGTTTCTGATTTCATTATTATTTCTTATTGAGGGGAGCTGGCGATGCCGGTTGTAGTTTCTGTTCCTGTATGTGTTATTTTGACTGTCGTTATTGGCCGTGACCGGTCGTTGTTGCCGCTGCAATACAGAAGCATATGTAGTAGGTATGGTTTGGTATATGATTTCTTCCCAGTTGTTGCTTAGTTTGAAGAATGGGCATTGCTTAGCAATTATGTTCAATAACCTGATGACGCCAAATCTGTTGAGAGCATCCCCCTTATCATTTACATCATAACACATCCGATCAACGTCGCCGGTACCAAGCCTGAACTGCAGATTAGTCTTGATAACTGAAACCCCATTGGTCTCACTCCAAGTTGCTAGTTGATTATTGAAATAGTTGATCTTTTCATCGAACTCTTCGACTCTAAGGACAGGTGCTACTTCACATATGTGTATGCTCATCTCCTCGTTCACCTCCTTGAGATCGGTTATGAGAGAACCCAATCTATCAAGGATATCCACAGGCTGAGACCCATTAAGGATGTCTTGAATACCGCAGTATAAGATGCAATATTTAGGAGCCCATCGAAGTTTCTCTGAGACCCAACAATTTATGAGATCTATATTAGCTCCTTCTATAGTTTGAACGGAGCATTGTTAGTTCAAGTCTGACATATGGACAGGGGAGAGGTTTGTGTCACCCAGAAGCAGGCTTCCCTCAGGTAGGGGCCGGGTAGGGGTTACGCCCTGCGGTTCCGGTGTCGTCTGCTGTGAGTTGTATGTTCCCTGAAGTAACCCGACTTGTTCTTCCAGTGAAGAGATACGATCATTTAACTTGTTGACTGTGATTGTGAGTTTATCGATAACAAGATCTCTGACTTTTATTCTCTCTCTCATTTCTTCAATGTCTCTCATTTCCTCTTGAGGAGCTAATTCACAGTTATCAACATTACTCTCTGAATCGTTTGTTAGTGACGATCTATGCTTTTCAAGAATCATATCAATGAGTTTATCTTTCGTGTGCCAGACCCTTGTGATACCTATTTCCCGACAGTGCTTTTGTAATTCAATTTTTGTATAATTATCATTGAGGAATTCCCAAGTAGGGTTTTCCAAAGACACTAGGTTTTCAATAGAAGACATTATAATATGAAAAATACAAAACACTAAGATTAAAGTACTTTTGCCACTGGCAGCGCTTGTAGATGTTCTTACTGCGCATGCGCAATTTGAAAAAAAAAATTAAATGTGAGCTCTTTACGGGAAAATTTGATTATCTTAAAATAAAACTAAGTTCATAAATTCAAAAACTTAAGAGACACATTTTCATTGTTCTAAAACACTTCACAGGGTCACAGAGGTACATAAAATACACAAAGGCAGTTTAGAAAACACGAAAAACCATGAAAATATCAGGAACGTAAACAAACATGCTTACCCGAGAGAGAGAGAGAGAGAGAGAGAATCACTGATGAATTTGGGTGTTGAATTAACAACTGTCAACAACTCGCATTAAACTAATCTTGGGTTTGCGGTAATGATCTTTCAGTAATTACAGTTTACCTCCAAAAGATAATTAGATGATAATTAAACTTTAGGTACCAAAAATGAAAGGCCAATTAAACTGTAAGTCGTAAAAATATCAAATGTTCATCAATGTTTTACATTTTCTTTTTCTTTTATTTACATAGTTATATATATTTCGTGTGCTAGAGCCGGATTCACCAAAGCCTTTTAGAAGTTGTTTAAGGTAAATTTTAACCTAAAGAATTTATTCTTAGTAAATACGGATATATGCATTAACTTAACTGTATTTATTTAATTTCATTCGGTGGGGAAGACCCATACGCTCGCAAGTCCCCGTCTCCGGGTCTTCATTTTTCTTCACTTGCTGAAATCTTCTCCTTATGACTATTAATATATTTTGCGTATGCAATTTCCTTGCTCAGCCAATTCCTACTATTGACTGTTTTTACATTAAAAAGTAAGTACGTATATTGATAAGATATACCGCATATATATATATATATATATATATATATATATATATATATATATATATATATATATATATATATATATATATATATATATATATATATATATATATATATATATATATATATATATATATATATATATATCCCAGAGGAAGGGGGGTAAGAACACTTCTTCCGTGTTCCCCTGCATGTCTTAAAAGTCGATTCAATGTGGCGGAGCTGGGAGACAGGGAATCCCCTCCTCTGTATTTACTTCCCGAAAAAAGTCAAAGTAGTTTCTTTGACTCAGTTATCCCCTTATAAAGGGGATTGTGGCTTTAGTATATATATATATATATATATATATATATATATATATATATATATATATATATATATATATATATATATATATATATATATATATATATATACTATTGTGTAAATTTGAGTAAATAACATTTATCGTATGGGAAAGCTTCCAAATAGACTTTTACCCAAACTAGATATAAATATATACACTATTTAAGAAACTGTATTTTAAGAAATTCCATTGATGCATGGCTAAGAGATGCAGTATAACTTTTCTTCGTATTAGTGCATTGCAGTGTCTCTCCCGAGAGAGAGAGAGAGAGAGAGAGAGAGAGAGAGAGAGAGAGAGAGAGAGAGAGAACTTCAGCAATTTTCTTCTTATTAGTCATAGCAAACTTTTGTGATTTGATCAAGGGAGAGTGCCTGTAACTAGAATACCTAAGGTATGCCGAGATTATTTTCAACTTTAGTGGAGAGAGAGAGAGAGAGAGAGTGTTTGTATTTTTTTACCATTTTTTGTGTCAGTTATAATTCGAATCAGGGTGGATACAGATGGGCTGGAGCTGGGGAATTATGGCTTGATCCCCTTCCCAATGCGCCACAGTGGTATTAAACCCACTTCAGTAAGCCCTGTCACTTCAGACTTGCATTCTCTACCACTGAACTTCCAGACCCCCACCAACAAGATATAAAGCAAAATATGAAGGAAAATATCGGTATTCCACTTCTTATGCAAGTTTAATTAATACAATTTTGAACATATGCAGTTGAAATATATTAAGGAAAAAGGAAAATTGAAAACGCCTTTCCTCCTCAAAAAAATACATCATAGCAACCACTGGACTTTTTGTTACATACATTTAAAATGTCTTAGGTAAAGTTCTAAGTATGTTACAGCAATCTGAGCGTGATTCAAAGTACTGTATACTAAATGCTGGGAATCCGTCTTATGCAAAGTCTTGGCATACCTAAATGAGTTTTTGACCATATGTGAATTTTTACTTCAGAGGAGAGAAGTAGAACCAATTGACCCCATAAATTGAGGGCCTAATATAGTCCTGGAAAAGGTCGTGTCAATGCTTAGAAGGCTCGTGTCAGTCCTTGGAAGGCTTGTCTTAATTTTTCCTAAATTTTCATCTCCAATTTCCCTCTTATTTGCATTCACAAAGGCTTTTAGAAACAAACTATATTTTATTTTAATTTTTTTTATTTTATAACATTCAGAAATTTCTCATTAATGACATTCAGTGAAAGCAAAATAAGTGAGTAAATAAAAGCCATGTATATAAAAAGATGAATGAATAATGGGCACACATTTTCTATTTTGTTTTATATATATATATATATATATATATATATATATATATATATATATATATATATATATATATATATATATATATATATATATATATATATATATATATATATATATATATATATATATATATATATATATATATATATACTGTATATTTTTTTTTATTACCTACCTGCAGCTTTTATCCCTAACAGCCGATTATCATATGTTGGTTGATTGCCTTGTGCAGTTACAAAAGGCCTATAGGCTTTTAGTCTATCGAGTGTTTTGGTTTTTCCTAAGCATCATTGATATAACTATAATCTTTTGGTAATTAAATCTTTGAGAATATTTGGTTATTTTCACTCACAATCTTGTCTGTCTTCCACATGTTTACCAAAGTTATGGATGAGGAAAAGACCATGAAAAACTTGTAACATTTTATAGTAAACACTCTTTGACTACATAAAAAAATTAAGCTACTTCTGGCTTGCGACAGTTACTGTAATTCCCATGAGACAGATAGCAGTGGACAGACAGACACAGTCAAGAGCAAAACAACCAAGTTTACTTCAAAGATTAACAAACAAAATGTATTCTAAAAGACAATTTGACCTGCATGATCTTACTTATTTACCACAACCAGATGCCTTAAAAAAAATACAGTGTTCTGCAAAGCAAAAACCTGGAAGGAGTTTTAAATAGTACAGCATTACTTTCTAAAACATGTAAAAATAGAGCATTCAAAACTGCGTATTCATGAATAAGAAGTGAAATTCTATTAGAGGCTTTGACGACTAATCTCCGGAGGATTCGTAATTGATTTAACCAGGACAGTATCTCGTTCATAAAAAGTTGCAAACTACATGAAATGTCGTTTCGATTCTTTCGTCTACGATGATCTACAGATGACACTTATTACGTGATCTCTAACGATGATTATGAGTGAGTCCTGTGTGACTATTGGAAGGGAGCCTCACAATTACCACTGTTTGAATATGGAGGTGACACATATTACTTGTAAAAAGTATGTTTTGGTCTCAAAGGCATTCTACATTCTGCTTCGGGGTCCTTGACTTCTGTATTCATTGTAAATATACATCAGAATCACATTAAAATGTATTATTAGCATATATCTCAAACTGTGTTACCACATCATGTTGATGTGGCTTGAATCACATTTAGCATTTTCCTGCTCAACATCCACTTCCAGTTGGGATGTTTCTGATGAATGGCAAATGTGGAAGTGGGAAGAAATGGAGAATGAAGTGGCAGTGGCCTTCATTTGGAATGGAAATGAGAATCTCCAGTAAACGATAATCGTGATACATGAACATTTACTTTGGACAACTATTGGGGATCCTCAGTCTAGGTGCGTCGTAACATTTATCAGTGACAGCATTTTCCAAGATTCAGGAAGTTTTGTCATAAGTACTGTACTTACAAGCCAAGAGTCTTGATAGAGTACAGGTTTGAAAATGTAGTATGCCATGTGCAGATAATGACAATTATGGACACCAAACGACGGATGCTTATAGGTAATTGTTATACAGATACTGAGTATTGCCTTTTGGTTACTGTACAGTAAATATCCACAGTGAACCTCAGGAAGCAATGAGGCCACTTGAATGGAAAACCAGAAATGGGCTGAATGTAACTCACTCTCGCAAACCAGTCTTTGCGAGAGGGTTACCATCATCTGGAAACTTACTTCTGTATGGTATGCAGGATGTTAAAAAGTATGAGTCTTTTATGTAAATTTAGTACCTTGTGAGAAGCAAGATATTCTGATTAAGTACTGCATATGTAATTTTATTACAAGTGTATTCTCTTGATGCTGTGGAATACCCAAAACAGCATGAGATGTTTACAACTACTATTAAGATAACTTGCCCAAGTTTTACTACCTACTGCATTATATTATTTATTAATATTTTAAGCCACCCCTCATCCTATATAAACCATGATTCTTGTTTCAGTGCCTCTTGAAAGGGATTAGTTTTTAAATTTTCTTCATATTCACAATTTCAATAAGCTTGAATCACAAGGTGTGCTGTTAATGCTTAGTCACAATATTATTATTATTGTCCTGTAGCTGGGTTGTGAGAGGGGCATAATGCCATGCCTGTTTTATGTATCAGAGTACCATATGTACGTTAGTATCATATATACCACTGTAAACATAAATAAATCCTAACCAGGCTGCTTTCATACTATGTAATATTAATATTTCTTTGGTTCAGATCTCTTGAAAATTTTCTATCTTTATAAAAACATACTGGCATCTTTAACACTTAGCAATCCCAGCAACAAGAGAATAACATTCTGTATGCAACATTTAAGGAGACATCAAATTTTTACATTATATACGAACACATTTACAGTAAATCTAAGGTGGATGGCATTTTACACTGTAGTAAAAATTATTAGAAAATTATAAACTACTAGTCTAGCATACATCCAAAATTCTCATTCCATAGAAAATGCAGATGATATTGAGATCATGAATGGAAGCACCCACTGGGAGATCCAGAAAAGTGTCACAGAGGCACTCACGTATGTCATTACTACTTATACAGTTGTCCAGCTTCTTGTGTGATTTTCATTACAATTTTGAATATAAGTGAATTTTAATAACATGAATTGAAACTTGCACAGTGCAAAACTGCTAAGAAAATAAAAATTCAGAGTTTTTCACTAAAAATATTTTAATGCAATTACTGTGCTGTTTTTACATGAATTTAATTATGTTAGGTAAATTTAAGTATATCACAGTAACCTTAGTATGATTGAAAGTATTTATAAGATTGGGAATAGATCATATTCAAAGTATTGATACTTGTATATAATATAAGGATTTTGAACATACAAATTTTGACTCACTCGGGGAGAGGTAGAGCCAATTGATGACTTAAGGGATAACTGTATTGTAAATTTTATATGTACTGGTTTATTTTAGAAAAATTTTAAAAGTTGCATATGGTTTTTGGGCAATTATTTTTCTTATCTTGGAACTTATTCAGGCCCAATCACCAATCGCAATTTTTGTTTGAGAAAAATTTTAAAAGTTGCATATGGTCTTTGGGCAAGTATTTTTCTTATCTTGGAACTTATTCAGGCCCAACCACCAATCGCAGTAGACATTCTGCCATGTAATCTGGATCTGCCATTGGGAGGGTTATGTCATCTTGCTGGAACACATTTTAGGCAATTTTAAATTTCCTTTGTAAGCAATCATTAGTGAGATCTCAGCATCCAAGTAGGTTTGTCAACCTGTTATATCATTGTGAGTCGCTGTACTTGAGAATTATATTCTGTATACATTATGAGTGGCATAAGACAGATGCTAATTTGAAACTATAATCCACATATAATAACCAGTTTTTTTCTCTAAATTATTGGTTGCAAAAATACAGTAGTTGTATATCTGAACTTTAAAAGAATTCCCACTCATACCAATATGAATACAAAATTTGGATGAATCAGATAAAAGGTGAATACTCAAGATTGTACATTTGGATATAAAAAGATGTTCTTCATATATACTATTAAGATGGTTCACTAAAGGATTAATTCAGCAAAACTTGATACGCCTTGAGACTTTTAAGAGCTCTTGAAAATTATGAAGAGTAAATCAAAAGCAGGTAGTTTATTAGCGACACAAAAGGTTGTTTCATCATTTCTTCAGTATATTGTAATTACCAGCAACTATTCTAAGCCAGTTTAGATGGGGATTGCAGTAACATATTGGTTAGAATACTGAACTTGGGAGGTGACATATCTGCAATCAGGCCATCTTGGGACGATACAAAAAGCATCCAGCCTCAACTCCCCCATTCCAGTCTGAGTGTCCACCCTCATAATGGGAATAGTAGTGACACTTAAAACAAATCTTTTTCAGCTGATATTATTATACAGCTTTAAAAATGGAAAACAGATGATTATGACAGTTGCAATTGTTCATTAGATCTGTTAGCATTTCTAAGGCTAATTATGAATAATCGAAATATAGTTGTTTAGCACAAAATCATTGGCATACATGTTTTTGAAAATATCCTTGGTTGTGACTCATTGATTTTATATCAGTAGTGTTGTTGCCACACGAGAGCAAACATGCATATATGTCTTCTTCAAAACTCGCCAGAAAAAAAAAAAGTAAAATGTTGCTATACATTCAAAGCTTTCTTTTTGCAAATATGATTATATCTACCACAAACCAGTGTAATGAGAGATAGCTTTGAACACAGTAAACAAACAATTTCCACATTGTAGTGGACTGAGACGATTCGGGGATGCTGTTTGGGTGGTGACATATTGGCGCAGTAGTTTTGGTGCCATCCTATTTGTAATAATAGTTAGGTTACCTTAGGTTTTCAAACCGTCAATATCTTCTTGGCGCCAGAACATCCATCGCTAAATGGGTTGAGGCCAAAGTGGCTTTAGGGCCCAAATAGCCAGTGCCCACATAGTAGTTACACATTCAAGATTAGCAATATCAGCAATGGAAATCCAATTGTACATTGACATAAAAAATCAATTACTAAAACTCTACATAAATGCCTGTGATGTGTGACTGGCTAGATATAATTATTTGGAAAAATGGAAAAATTACTTGAATCTTCTGAAATTAAATAACCAGAGACAGTAAATTTAGGATCAACTGAGATAAGATCTTTAAAGATCAGAGAGTGAGATATGACCTTTGAAGATCAGACCTCTCGATTTGTTGATTCAATCAATTATATTTTACTTGAAAGTGAACGTTTTTATTAAATGTACTAAAATTAAGTACCAAGAGACAGTTAACTGAGATTAGACCTTTAAAAATAAAACTTCTGGATACGATGACTGGATCGGTCAATATTTTACTTGTAAAATGGACACATTGACTGAATGTACTCAAATTAAAGTGCCAGACACGGTGAACTGATTTTCAAATGAGAGCAGACTGTTGAAGAATAGACCTCTAGCTTCAGATACTGAGACTGATAAGACATTGTATGATCAGGCAAGCTGAAAATGTTATCATTTAAAGATCACAGACACTCATTACACAGAATTAAAAGACATATCATTGGTCGAGTAATTATGAGATATGCGGTGATAGTAATGCGAGTGAAGATTACGATCTGAGATTATCTGACAATTGAAGAGTCGTGGATGTCGGGTGGTGGTAGAATATTGAGATGGGAGTTGACAGGTGACAGTTTATGACAGAATCAGCTTTAGATTTCATAAAAGATGTTGGATCCAGGGCCAGCAATACCATCCACATGTCTCGTACGGTCTGCGGAGAAGAGGGATATACACCTTAGGGGGGCATTCGGACTTTAAAAAGTAAAGTCGAAAATATAATTCATCAAAATTGCAAATTATCAATAGAAAACAATATGAATAATATATCTAGAATAGTTTCAGTCTACATTTGAGAATGATAATTGAAAATTAGTGTTTTTAATTGAGCTCTTAATATTTAAACTAATGTATCTTTAATACTATTTGTGTTTATTTAAGATCTCTATTGACACTCATGTCATTGTAATTCTAATTCCTATCTAGAATGAGAAGGACTGGTATTATGATTATTATATAGATTAATTACGTTATAAATAGTTTGCCTTTTTATGTGTCACAATTAAATCCCATTCGAGTGGGAACGGACACAGACAGATTGGAGATGGGAAATAATAACATACTGTATACTGTATTTTTATATCAAGAGTAAACAGTACACCAGTTATTCATTATTACACATTTGATAATCAACACTAACTGTTAGTAATGCTTCAAAAACTTGACTGTCTCAAATTAATGAGATCCTGAACTACTTATATTAATAAATTCGAACTATTTATATTAATATATCAAATGCACTAGGCTAATGTTGCTCTAAAAATCACAACTAATCTTGCTAGCCAAAGTTGCAGTGAAAGCTAAGCAAGCGAATGGTATCCAGCGTATTGCTAAACTATCATCTATAATGATTTACATATTTACTATTATTTGCCACTATAGCAAATGTTCTGGAAGTTCTGGGCAAGTATTTACATGTTCTAGGATGCTCTAACAAATGCTGACATGCAATGAAACGACAGTACTTAGAAAGATAAGGGGAAGGGAGGAGGGTACGCAGACCTGGGTCCGGGTGGTACTGCTGTTGCCCTGAGTATCCATTGCAAGCAGTGAAGTATGACACGGCCGTGAGAGATAGCGTGACCGGTAGCGGTGATTTTGTAACAACAGTGATAGCTGTGACACAGCAATCATGATACATAACTAGGCATTTAATGACATACTGTGACACAGCATTCAGTGATACACAACAAGGCATATAATGAACACAGTGATCAATGGTACATAATGAGGCATTTAATATACTAAAGGGGTCCTCGGTTTGCACTGTCCTCAAGTTGCGATGTTTCGTGGTCACCACACATCTCCCATAAATTATTTTGCTTCTTTTTGATCATTTTTGGCCTGTATTATGTCACCCAAGCCTAAAGCAGATTCTTCTGATGGCAATGCTTTGAAGAAAAGGAAAGCCATCACCATGGAAGTGAAATTATAGATAGTGAAATACATGGTATAGGGAGAAACTTTACTGTTGCATCAGCAAAGGTGCTTATTTAGATTAGTTCTGACTTACACTGAAATTTGGGTTATAGCACATTTCAGGAATGGTACTGTGACGTAAGTCGAGGACCCCCTACTGTGACACAGCAATCAATGATTTTGAACAAAGGCATTTATTGAATTATTAAGACACAGCAATCAGTGATATATAACTAAGGCATTTAATAAATTATTGTAACACAGCAATCAGTGATACATAGTGAGGCATTTCATGAACTTCTGTGACACAGCAATTATGATATGTAGCAAAGGCATTTATTGAATTATTTTGGCATAGCGCAATGATGCATAACATGACTTTTAATGAACTACAATGAAAGCAATTGTGATGAATAACAGAGCATTTAATGACTGTAATTTGTGAAGTCTCAGTTGAAAAAATAAAGTGGAAAATTATAAATAAAAATATATATATATATATATATATATATATATATATATATATATATATATATATATATATATATATATATATATATATATTTATATTATTTCTTTTTTCTTTTTTAAAGTAAAAAACATTAAACATCTGGAGTACCAGCACATGTTTTAATGTACAGTATTATATATAAGCAACAGAAAAAAAATATTTATGCACTGTATAATAGTTTGTACAATTCACACATAAAATGCAACGGTTTTGTAAAAAAACATAATCCAACAGTAACATAGATAACATTAAGATAATCACTTGAGAACAAGTGCATTCTTTCCCACCCCACCACCCATTAAAAAGTATACTACAATAGAAGAAAAATGCCAAATTATATTTTAGTTGTCGTGCTAATGCCAATTAGTAGATGCAGGCAGAAGAAAAAAGTCTCTCTTCAAATTATTAAGAAAAATAATTATGAAGATTCTAAAAAGGACTAGTGCACAACCCCAGAACCTTCAGTTTATAGTATTTTATAGTAAACAGTCTGTTAAAATCACTAAAATATGCAGATTTTTATTTCTCTTTTAATCATTATTCAGTATTTACCTCAGGCTGGCCGGGTATCAACAAGTGGAGGGATTATGTACCTATCTTTTTCTCTCGGCTGTTTTGCAACAATGAAAGACTTTAAGTTAGACACTCCTTTATATGTTGTAAGTTTTTGTCAACTCCAGTTGGGCATACAATGGTGCCACTCCAGTGACATGTAGGGGATACAATGGTGGCACTCCAGTGACAAGAAGGGCATACAATAGTGGCTTTTTTTCTCCCCTCACCTCAAGATTATGTCATAGTTTTCTGCTTGTTTCTATATTCCATGGAACCTTTCGTGGTAGAGATCGCGAGTTGATAAGTGATTAACGTTGGTTTGATCTCACTGTAGGGGTTATAAAGGTCATGCAACATTAATATCCCAGATTCAGTACATCTCTGTCCATCCCCGTTTGAACAGGGACTAATTGTGATACATAAAACGATGCAAAGGAGCTAGCTTGGTGGCCACAGCCTTAAATTTTAAAAAGATTATTTACAAACTTGAGCTTTTCATACACCCTCGTTTCCTCAGTGTGGCCAGTTTGTCATTTTACTATCTTATGTATCTCTGGAAATTAAGGGTGTAGTTAACATACCGCAAACATGTATTTATAAATTACCGAGTACATTTAGAGCATGAAACAAAGCTCTCTTGAGCAGCCATAGGGAATATACAATAGAAACGCCAAAAGTCGTGCATGTCACATAGAATCAAGGTTGATAGTTGATTCAACGTCACTTGCTCTTAGCTCTCATAGCACAGTACATCATCCATAGTTTCACAACCAACAGATGGTAGCCTGGGTCTAGAACCATACCTAGACCTAGACCCATATTCTTTATAATTAACAGTCATCTTCACTTATTTAAAAAAAAAAAATTTTACTTGTTAGTAACTCATGTGAGGAGCCAATTTGCAAAACTGCATTATACCCTTGTATATCTTATCTTTTTCATTTTTCTCACCAAGTTGCTTCCCTTGCTGGAGCCATCTTGTTAATAGCCACTGACTTTTTCCAGCTATGCTTGTGATAATAATAATAATTATGAAAAAAAATTAAACAACATTAAGGTCATTGACATTTATTGGAAGTTTTCAAAAAGCCATATATAAAATAGCAAATATCTAATTACCTTAAAAATTACAAATTCTTACATTTTTTCAGTGATATATGAACACTGCCAAATAATCCATGATTGTTCCCTGTACATAAGAATGAAAACTCGACGGGGGAAAAAAAAAAATAGAGTAAATATGTAAGCGTGCAAAAAATGAGCAACCCAAAGCAAAAAAAAGTAAATAGTACAGCCTCTGGAAAATCCCTGTGTAGCATTAGTACCTAACGAGTTTCAGCGTGTGAGTAAACCTCTCACAAGTAAGCCACGTTAGCATAAGATTAAAACTTAGCTCATGACAGCTAACATTATTTTAAACAGAGATGATGTACGTTTGAATAACTTGGAATGGGACGATTTGGGCGATGATGCTTGAGTGCTGATGTTTTGCCGTAGGCGATTTGGTGCCATTTGTGATGTAAAGGTAGTTAGCTTAGATTAGGTTTTAATCAGCTAGGCTTGGTTTGGTTTTAAAAATATAAAAATCTTAGCACCAGAACGTCCATTGCCAAATGGGTTTAGCTCCCAGAGAGCTGGCGCCAAAATGTACCAAACCCCATGTAACTGCAGCACTCTTTCCCTTACGAGCAAAAACACTCATTTGGTTTGTGCATATTTATGCATGAGAATGAACTACATGACATGCAGTATGCCAATTAAACATGATGGACAATGAAATCATAAGCTCTGCAGAGCAATGGCGAGGAAGGATCAAATGTACAACATAGGGACATCAGAGACCATATTATTACTAGCGACTCATTACTTTGCCACACATCTAGTGATTAAAACCATTGCAGTTAACATTCATTACTTCCCTAATAGAGACCTTTACCAAAGTTTTATTTTCTTAACACATCTTTGCATATTTCAAAATACACATATTCTTAATGCTATCTCTTATGCCTCTGGGCATACATATGGGTATACACATAGGTGGGATTTGAGTCAGGATGTGCAGTCCCAAGTTTTTGGAAAAGATACATTTATAACTGGCTTAACACTGAACACATCAACTTACATTACAAAACGCTCTAAATCTTTGGCCATATTCCCAGTGCATATTAAATCCCACTTTCATTGCATATCATTTATTAGCTACACTCCCACTTGATATTAATTCCCACTTTTATTGCATTTTTCTACCTGAATACCTTTTGCATTAAACCCACCTTAGCATGATGAAGGAAATTAAAAAAAAAAAATTTTGAAACCCAAACTACACCATTCTTTCTGTGATAGCTGCAAAAACACAAGTTGCTCATTATAGGTCCACAAAGAACCAGTTGTTTTTACTCTTAAAAAAATTCTAATATCTTAAATTTAGAGCAGATTTCAGCCCCTTATGAATGATCAGAACACATTTTGAGTACTCCAGTTATGATGAAAAAAAGAGCAATAGTTTTTTTTTTTAATAATCAGGTAAGTGGGATTTTAAACTAATTTAATGAGAAAAGAAACAATGACATTTGGTCTTTAGGATTAAAATTTCTTGTAAATGAGCACATTTTGGGCAAATCTTATGTCTTCATAGACTACTATGTTAAGAGTTCACAAATTTCACATATCGTAAATATTTTGTAGAGTATAAGAATATAGCACTCTCTGATACAACACTTTTCCACCATCAACATTATCATCGTTGTCCCTATTGTGTCCCAGTATTCAACTCAATGTAATGGATGGCATTATGAAGAGAATTACATATATTCTTATCATTTGTCTAACAATGTGGTCCTGAATGACCTTCTGAATTTCCTTAACATTTGCCAGGGAAATCACACATACACACATTTCTTCAACCAAAATCACTTTGATGGCCAAATGATAAAATATTTATATTTGTGCGTTTCTCACAGGTAACTGATGATGGCAACTGATGTTCACGTGTGTGATATCTACAGGATCTCTAACAGCTACTCTTTGAACAATGTGTGATTACGACCCTAGAGCACCCTGGGGTTACTTAACATGATCCCAGTAATGCAATACATGATGGCATTCGTGTGTTTCTTCTCAATTTATCATGAAGGAAAATGTTTTCTTCACATGTCGATTGCATAAAAACCCATGATCAATTAAACTACAGTAATGGTGATTCAATACAAATGATGCATTCAGGGATCAGGAATGGCTACAGATATGAATTTCTGGTAGTCTTCCTCCACTTACAGGTACTGTATATGTATAGTATATCCATTTTGGATTAATTATCCATTGAAAACACCAGTGACACATTTTTGGGAAAACCTGCTAGTTAAACCCATTGTAGAAAGTAAAAGCTAGAGGCATCCCTATGCTATATGGGGAAAGGTTTGTGATGGGAGGCACCCGCAAATTACAGCAATTATAGATCCAGTAAAGAAGACTTGTATTTTCGTGACAGCAGGCAAGCACTTCTACTTTTAGCACATTTTTATTTTCGGAATTTGAAGGTAAGGTGTACGTACACCAATTTTTGAGTGTGCCTCTGTTGTTAGGTGCATCAAATGACACGCAGCAAGCATAAACCTGTCCATTGATGGTTCGTGTTTTTAAAGTAGCCAGAAAAATGCTAAAATATGTTTTCCGAGACTGTTTACTTCCAAATGAATAATTTATAATTGGTAGAAGTTTTGGCTTTATAAAATATCTACTTATATTTTAAAAGTTATCTGTGGTCAGACAATTCCTCTGCAGTTCAATGAATTAGAAGAAGGGTCATGTTAGGTCTCTCCCATCAGCAGCTGGGTACTCTCTGTCATGAATATTATATATATATATATATGGAAAGGATTCATTCTTCGTTCAAAATAAAGGGCATTATTATGGTCTAGTGGCTCTCCTCGAGAGCAAAATTTTAGGCCTTAGAATGGGACTAGACCAGGTCTGACACAAGGTGATATTCGTGATCAGTTTTCTGCAAAATGACACAAAATTCTTGATATATCTCACTTCATTGAAGAAGTCGATATCTTTTGGGACTTGATTCTCTTCACAACTGAACCAGAGGCAAAGTGAAGCTTTGATCAAAGTTTTACCCCTTTTCTGCAGCTTCAGTTTATGAAATTTCGTCCTTAGGTTTCTCAAAAAGTACTCTGATCACAATCCTATCAGAGCACCATCCTCCTTTCTTTAAGTTGGAGACATGATCCATTGGTAAGCCATAAATAAGAAACCTCCTCCTGACATTTGTTCATTGTATTGCCAATAGATATATTACATCAAATTACTGTTAGTATTCAGGTGATACTTCTCCATGTCAGTAGCGTTTTCTACTTCACTTAATATGGGACTATGTGGGAAACAGTTTTTGTCTCCATACTGAGATCAGGAATATTCCTTTACAATTGCAAAAAGACTTTCCCAATATATTTTCTTCTTGGAAGAAACATACAATTGTCTACTGTAATGCTTCATTGGTAATCTTTTGTACTTTAAGATTTATATCTGGTCTATGAGGCTGAATTAGCAGCTCCTGTCTTCAATTGAAATCACCTGCTGCATCCCCAAACTGCTTACATGGGTATTAGAAATATATCTTGGTATCTGTATTTGATTATTGCTTTAGCTTTGGCATGAGGGACAAGAGAAAGCAAAGTACATGCTCTACACTGGTCATTTCCATTTTCTTACTTTGTTAATGACTGCCCTTTCACATCCATCCTTCCTGGCAAAAATTGGATATCAGAGAAAGAAAGGAACCTAAATTTCTAAAGTTCATAGTTTTCCCCGATAATATCTGCTACTGATAGCATCTTTGATTTTGTTTGGTCACTTTAATAATCTCACCTCATTAAGGAACTTTCTGGGGTCACCTATACTAGACGAACAATTGCATATAATATTTCTAAAATGGTCAAAGTTTATCTGGCCTATCTCTAATTCATGCCCACAATTAGAGCAATGTCCTTATATATGCCTTTCTCTTAACTTTATCTTCCTTCTTCTTTACATATGATCCTCTGTATTGCTGTCACTTGTTTTACAAGCATTTAAGTAAGTTGTCCTTTCATTTTCTGTTTTGGGTATGTCTTATATAGTTATTATTATTATTGTTTTTGTATAAAGTCTCATTATGGATATTAGTAATTGCTAGTACATGTAATTTATTAAAGTCTGTCTTAGTGGAGTATAAGTACTAAAAGCCCTACTTTAACTTATGAATGGGCTATATTCTGTATTTACCTCCAATCTGACAATACACAACCTTGACGTAACCCCACATTCACCTAAGACCAGTCACCCAGTTCTAAAGCATTCTTTACTATTCATACAAAGTCTTGCATGCATTCAAGATTATTTCCTTACCAAGGTGGCATAGCTCTCCCCATATAGCTTGGGATGGGTTGCGGTATAAACCTTGGCAATGGCTCTCACTACAAGGTTAACACAGTCATGTGCCATTGGTTTAAATCATGTGTATCAGGCTATAGAAGTTCTGCTTTTTTCACAGTTGCCAAAGTGAAGGGTTCATACCTGTCAAAATGGAGAAATCCCCAAAACAACCCTAACACATTAGCAAGTTTAGTTTTTTATAAGCATTTGTATTTTGTTTTTTGTTGTACCCCTTTTTAGTGTGGTCAAGATTTTCAGCACTAATATTGCATTCCAGAGTCATACAAGAAGTTATTATGGCATCAAAGTGTACGTATCTTGTCCTTAATTTTTTATATAATACACCGCCATTGTATGAGCACAATATGATAATTCTTTCTCATTTCCTCGCTTGTGTAGCTAGTTGCAATTTTAGCCAAATATCTCTTTAGCATGAAGGGAACCAATGCATAATGGGAACTGGGTGGAATGAGTAATGAATGGATTGAGCATTCTAATATATCTTAGGATATCCATAAAGTCATTCTGTTTTCCTTTTTTGCAATGTAAAGAATAACTTTGTGCAAATCCTAACTATTCTCTCAAAACACACATTCACTGAATTACATAGCTTACATTTACATACGCTAGTGACAATTTACATATAAAATCACATATAAATGCACATCTACATCAGACCAGCCTGGGGAAGGCTGGGTCGAGATTTAATTTTTAATATTTACTGGTGCAGAGGCTAACATGACTAAACACTGGATAAGTCTGTTAGATAACACTATTGGATTTATATTACCATACACATATTGTTACATTTATATACTGACCAGCACTTCCCATAGACTGAAACTCCATTTATTCGAAGTAAAAATAAACTTCTCTGATTTTCCTTTAGTAAAAAATTCCTACATCAGCTACATTTACTCTAGAGACTATAGAGGAGGGAAGACTAGATGAATGAATTAACAAAATGCCTAAAAAGATCTCGTTATGTAATCTACTGTACATGTCGGGGGAAAAAAAAAGTTTGTATTCTTTTACACACCTCTGCATTCAGACTTTGGGCTGTTTCTACCAAGCTAGTACATCTGAAGACCTTTTGTTTTAACTGATGTTAATTCAGTCATTTGAGCACCTTAAATAATTTAGAAAAGCTTTTTGGATGAAAATACAGTATTACTGGTTTGCAGGAGCAGATATACTCACAGCTCTTAGAAGAAACTCTCTCATACACATTATCTTCTCCTGCCAAATCCCATATCGTAAGCATCTGCTCACATTCACTTTTACATAACCATATTTAAGGATGTACCAAAAGTCACAATTTTTATTTTTTACCTTTCCTGGTGGGGGATTACCTCACTGAGGTCCTTCCTGATGATCACTATCCAATATCAACGTGGCTTAGGGAAAAATATGAAAACTGACTTTTGGCTCACCCTGAACTACATTCATCCAAAACTTAATAATTTCAGCTGAAGTACATAATGACTAAATGACCAGTATTCTTAAAACTAAATAAGTAAAGCACATTAGCAAGGTAATACCCATAGAGGAGGAAAATCTTGTGCACAAGACACAATAGTACACTTAGGAAAATTTAAAAGTAACAACAAGCTCTAAGGTCACGTCTCGGGCAATTCAGTCTGAACTTTTAACAATGTCAATGTCCATTAGAGAGCTGCTGTCACATGACAATCACATGACATAATGAAAGACAAGTCCGTGTCCAAATATAAAGCGTGCAGCAAAAGTAATGCCTCTTTTCAAATGCATCTTCATGGCTTCCCTCTACAGTAGAGCTTTTTTTTTACTGGCTCTTCATTATATCAGAAAGTCTGAATACATGTGGTCTTGTGATTAACGCGAGAACAGAGGGTTGAAGCAGTAAATGTTATTACCAACATGGAGAATAAAGTAAAATAGGCATTATTTTTGCTGAACTCTTTACAACTCTGAAGTTCCTGTACTCGTTCCACTGCAAATGATATCTTATTTGAGTTGTACACTCAACACTGCCAAGGAGACTAAAGTTATTTAGATTTATTAATGCAATCAAACGAAATACAAAAACATGTAGAAAAACACGTAGATCTATTCAGCTGCAATGGAATATAAGGAAAACGATACAAAAATATTTTACATCATAGTAAATGAGTCTAAAAACCAGAGATTTACATCTCTTGAGTGGGAACATGCCTTCCTAGCTACAATAATTTTCTGTACTCTACTCTGAGCTTTACCAAAATAATTTGAGCACTTCTAAAAAAATCGATAAATCTGTTTCTAAATTCGTCTGAAAATCTGACTATGATCACTAATCATTCTATCTAAACTCTTTACCAAACAAAGCTCTCAAAATGGACCGTGTTGCTCTGCCCATAAGAGTATGTAATAGCAGAAATGACATAATGCTTTTCGGGTAAAGGTAATAATGGGACACACTCAGACTGAGTACATGAAATTTTTGGGTGAAAGTATGATGCATTTTCCTTAAATTTACAAAGCCTTATTTTCGTATTTTAGTTTCTGTAATAATTTATGCAGTACTGTATATGCCACTCATGTCAGTAATACCCTCATTACCTTTATTCCTTCAGGCAATGTGATCTGCATTTGCTGCAAAGCTGTTGCCATTTTGCAGCACACAATTAATAGTGAAGTCTCCTACAATATACACCGAGCCACAATTGTGTCACTGTGTTCATTTAAAGCTATTTAGCGATAACGTCATCATTTACTAAAAAATTATTATATTCTGACTCTGTTCAAATTCCTCATCAGTTTCTCATAGAAGAATACAATAATATAATTGTGGTTCATTGCTTCATATCTGTACACGGTATCAAATGATGCACTTAAAAATGTAATCCAAGACTATGAGACAAAATATTACAATTGGCTTTTCAATTATCTCCATAGAAAAGTACAAAGCATTTAACTTACTTCAAACACAGCAAATACACACTTAGCTTATACATATACTGTTATAGGGTTAATATACTTATTTCCACGGATATGCAACACTTAGTGTGATGAACGTATAATCTGGAAATGGGCGTGAAAATTATTTCAATAATGCTGCATGACATGCAGAAAGGCAAAGAGAGTGGTATAAAATTTACTGTATACAGCTCTGTCACCCAACAGTTACTTAAAAAAATAAATGAATATGGTACATATGATTTGAATCAAACTTAAGAATTACTAAAATATATAAAAAAGTGCCATTCATTGTGAAAAATGATAAATTTTGAGAGCAGTCTGTGACTACTAGAATATCCTTGAATTCATATAAAGAAAGAAGAGAGAATGCAATGAATGGGGCATGTAAGAAGCATTCAGGTGCTGTCGAATACATATACAAGAAGAGCCTTCTATGACTATCACAAACATCTTGGTTAAAAATACACTACACTGGTCCTCACTACATCACAACGACCATGGAGGGGGATATGCTTTTGAGTTATACCATAGGGCAACTTTTCAGAATCACAGTCTTCTTTCTGATTCCATAAAAATTGGAGGCATCCCTCCCTAAGGAAAAAGCACATGAACACACGAATACATAATAGTATTGGCAAGAAATCTTAAATCTAGCATAAATTTTTTACACCATTTGCAAAAACCCACTTATCATTTCCTTCGAGGATTGCTAATTATATGTATAAATTCTTATAAATCTTTTCTTTTTCTTATATAAGATTATTTTGCTTGCCTAAGAATTCGTCAGGTTTGCTAGTTACTATGAAATGGCTGCATACTCTAAAGATATTTTGGTGAGCTTATTTTCAGTTTAACAAAAGCATAAGTGCTAAGTACAGACACTCCTCAACTTACGAACGTGTTAGGTTCCAGAAGTCCTTTCATAAGCAGAATTGTTTGTAAGTTGTGTTTAGGTAAAGAAAAAAAAGTACTGTACAGTACATACATATGCAGTACTGTACGGTACTGAGGCTAAAGATACTTAACTACTACATAAAGCATACAGTATTAATAATTTTAATACAGTAATAATAATGTAATAATACAGTACAGTACAGTAATACATGCATTAATACATGGGTAGGTTTTTGTTTGTATCTGTGAATGTTCGTAACTCAGTTGTTTATAAGTAGGGGAGCTTCTATATACTAAATAGCTAATTTTCACTTGCTCTGAATACTTTGGTGAAGTTATTTGTAATTCAATAAAAGCAGAATATGTAAGTACATTCTACTTGGCAGATTTCCACTGCATTAAAAATGTTAGCAGAGCCAGGAACCTCAACATACATTAAATTACCAGTAAGGCAGGCAACATCCTACTTGAAGCTAATGTTTTCAAGAATAGAATATATTTTAAGCAAAAAATATACACTCAAAAACAATGGAATTCATCATACAATTGATGATTTAGTGACCAAAAATTATGCTAAGTCTGTATGAAATTAGTGACACAAATTTTAAGCTAAAATTGACATACAGTCGTCCCTCTTATTATTTTTGCCAACTAGTTCCACCACTCCCCATGCAAGTCAAATATCGCCTATCTCCAAAACCCTTACATATGTTAATACTTTGCACATAATCTCTTCCCAACCTTCTTTACCCTTTAGATTATGCCTTGATTATTGTAATGGTCTTACATTTTACCTAATACAAGTTACATTTATAAAACAATACAGTAGTTGTTAAACTGTAATATTTTAGTGAATGATTTTCAGGTTTTTGCTTTTATTTCTTCAATATTTACCGATCGTGTATGTTCAAAACTGCGTAAAATGAGAGACGAATGTACATAATGTAATTTGTAAGAAATAATTCTGTAAAACATAACAAAAACTGGTCAAATACTGTTACTCTTTTGTGTTTGTGAACAAAAACATGAATGAAAACTAGGTTAAAGCACTATCCATGTAAAGAAAGAAGTAATCTTTGATATAGAACATAACTTTAAAGTATGACAACACTCCCTTACATTTGTAAAAAAATTATATAAAACCCTTGTTCATACCTATTAACAAAACAGATCTAAGCAAAATCCTCATACTGTATAGAAATACATACATATTAAAAGAGTAAATGCCTTCAGTTACAAATAATCCAAGGTTAAATATTTGGAAATTTAAGAGAACACTACAAAAAAACAAGTTTTTCATTATTATTGATTTGTGAGTTATCATTCAAGTTACTTACTACAAATCTGTAGTTCTCTAGTACTGTTGATTATCTGGTAAAACAAACATCAAAATGAGTCGAATAATTAAAGGAAATATTTTCATAATTTGACAGTACGCCTAAGTGGTAACAATCTAATTAAGACTGACCGTGTTCTTTTATTAAAATATCGTTTATAAATATTTAACTTTAAGCACTGTATATAAAACCATTTAAGATACAACCTTTCAAATATTTTGATAATTTTGTTTTTATAGCAAATAAAATATAAAAGCATACAAAAATATATGAGAATTTTGCTAATAAAGCAAGTAAAATATAAAGATATTTCACACCATTCCAAATATCACATCCATGCAGCATTCGAAAAGAGAATGCGGGCACGAGTTCTTTTCTTATACAGTTGCAACTCTGCAACTGAAATTAATTTTGTAAAATACTTTACACAACTTTTTTTCCACCAAATTGCTTTTGTGTTACACAAATGGCCAGAAAAGCACATACAACTTCCATGAGTTATATGAAAATTATTTTACATCAAACTGTACTTGGTCAAACAAAAGCAATAACCCTTGCATGAGTGTGCAGCAGACTGGTTGATCTTCTAATTTCCACATTAATATATCACAATTACATCACAAATGAACCAACCACAAGAAGAAAACTGAAATTCCCTTTACTCGATATAAATTTACCAAACAAAATGTAAATGGGACTTGCTTGTACGAAAAGTCCCATATACATTGGGTACAAATATCGAGGAGGAGGAGGAGGAGGAGGAGGAGGAGGAGGAGGAGAGGAGGAGGAGGAGGAGGAGGAGGAGGAGGAGATCAGCCCCAAACACAAATGCCTGAATATGTTTTGCAATAGTACATTTGTAAGCATGTATGACTGCAAGTACTACACACTCACAAAAAGAATAAAACTGTCAAAAGTTCAGTACAGTACTCACTTCTACAATTAATATGAATATAAAAGTTGAGCCAGTTCAGAAAATAAAAAAAATATAAAAGACAAGCTAGATGTCAAGATATAAACTACACATTAACATATACGAACATTGCATGTAAATTACATAGCAAAAGTCAACTCCAGTACAATAAAAGTATCTAGTTCTAATTTCTCCTTGAATATCTAGCGCATCACATATAAATCCAAAAAGATTCATAAAAATTCTTTTCAATTCAAAACGCCTTGCAAGTCTTTAGTATATTAACAATCACTGCACCCCTGGGATGCTGTAAGCTCCCTCCAACTAACCTGTGTATTATTGCCAAAAGAAAAAAAAGTGTTTTATAAAGTCTTGACCTGTATACTTAACTATCCACATTTCCTAGAGTAAAATTGTTATCTTATATCCTTCCATGAAGCACTCCCACCATCATAACACTGAATAAAGTACCACAACCACAAAAGACAAAATTAAAAAAGAAAAACACATGCGAAAATTGTCAGCTGCACTTGAACATTATCATCCTTTATTTGCTTATGATCTTACTACATCATCTGCATTGGCCATAATCATCCTTTCTTTGCTCTTATTTTGCTGTCAGTTGCAGCCTAACACTACCATCATTTCTTGGCTTATTTTCTTGCTGCATAATTAGTGTCAGCTGCAGTTGGACATAATTATCCTTTGTTTGCTTATTATCTTGCTGCATGATTTGCGTCAGCTGCAGTTGGACATTGTCATCCTGTTTATGATCTTGCTGCGTAATTTGTGTCAGTTGCAGGTCGACAATATCTTCCTTTCTTTACTTATCATCTTGCAGAACGATGGGAAATAATGTAAGGCGTTCCTGTTCCATCTTCTTTAATATTTTCAGAGGTAAAACTGTTTACAGCAAAACATGCGTGATATCTCGGCTATATTCACTGACACAATATTGGTATACCTTATCTTAGAAAAAGTAAACAATTATAGTAATATAAAAATACAAACCAACATATTAGTATGTATGCAGTGCACCACAAAAGTTCATGTGGGCTACAAAATTTCTTTTATTTGTAGTTCAGCATCTAGCCTTCAAACTCAAAGATTATGCCAGCAACACTATGACTGCAATAATACTCATATGAAATTGAAGACAGCAATAAAATTGTATAGAATGTCATTCATAAAAATAAATGAATGAGATAGCTGATGCAACGAAGCAACAGGAAATAAGAGCAGCATGTAATAGTAATAATCACCATGCAGGAGACGACCTGGTAAACACCAGAGGGACGTGATCGTAATATAATGAACATATTTACATTCTGGTCATCTCATCATATATTAAGCCACACATTTTTCCTGACTTACGAAAAATGTTACTCATCAACACAGGAGAGAGGTTACCTGTGAAAGATCATAAAATCTTGTACTATGCTTTTTATGGACAATGGACCCCTATAAGAAGTATGATAATTTTACTTTCTAGTTTTCTGTATTGTCAAAAACACCAAAGAGACTTTGGCAAAACACCTTTCTCTGAAAGACTAACAAGTTCTTTAAAAGCAACTTAGCAATTTACCAAATGGTGGTACACGCTTGTACTGTAGTGCTGTGATGCTATTTAATGCCTTCAAAAAGCTTATCTGAGACAGGATTAAGAGTGGGAAGGAAAGGGAACACTTATTAGCACAAATGGTGAACACACAATATTTGCATTGACACCAACAACACTAGTTCACTTCTAAATACTACATGCAAGGGAGATAGTGGAAAATCTACTACTGATGCAGCCACTACACATAAAGAGGGGTAAGTAGAGAAGGAGAGCGAAAAAGATAGAAAATGGAGAACGGGTAGGTGACATTACATTGTGCGGTAATTTTGTTTCTCTGCCTTCCTACGGCTCTTGGAAGTAAAACAGAGACAGCCAGCTGTGTTACGAGAACGTTTGAGGGGTTTGATGGGATTTTCCTCTCTCTGGCGCTCCGTCAGGCAGCGTTCATAGTAGTCGTAGTCTTTTAGGTACCTGTTGGTAAATGGCTCTGTTAGAGTGTTTGTAGAGGAACACCTCTCTCATAGCTATGTTGAATATTATCTGATAAAATTAAATTCCATATTACGATCCAAATATCCAGGAATCATCATGCCTTTCCACAGAAAAAATATTAATATATTTATTGTGTACAATGTTAGGGGGGATTATTGTTACTACAGTATGTCCATGCTAGCCATACTCCATTTACTATTAAAGGTACGATGCATATTTACTTGTGTATGTATATCTGATTATATGCTATACAGACAGGTGCCCAACGGAAAACTGACTGAATGCTAGTTGCCCGACTATCAGCTGGCAGATGGACAACTGCCTGATAGGATAAATTGCCATAGGTTAAGTTATCTAAAAACAGTCACGCATTTTTCCGTCGGGCAATAATCTGTTAAGCACTTGGTATGCAGCCAGTTGTTCTTCGGGCATATGACACTGCCTCAGTTGATACAAAATTCTTCACTGTTGTGGACACAGTGTTTGAAGCTAGATAGGATGTGGCTTCCTAGTCAGGATACCATAGTGCATACACTCATAGATGCCTAAGAAATTTTAGGTAGTAGCAATTCCTTCCTGTATAGCTACTGTAACAACAAAATTACTCTCTGAAGAGGTAACTGCGTATATTATAGCCTTGATGGTAAGTATTTACTTATGTAGCAGCCTGCTGCCTTGTGTGGATATTGCACATATTTAGTAACCATGGAAATCCAGACAGTACTTTAGGCAGTTCAAGTCAAGTAAACTTATAAGAATGTCTTATACATACTGTGCTAGCCATCAAGTTAACTGGGTTTATCACTTCTACAGTTGTATGTATTGCCTTTTTCGCACTTAGCACCTTCTCTCTTAGGTACTAACAGTGTAACTAATCATACACACATACAATGGCCATAATACCCTTGCAATGGACTTCAGCAAGTCGGAGGCACAAACCCATTCACCTGAAACTAATTCATCCTATTTCACCTATCTTATTTTCTTGGAGATAATGTTTTACCTCAATACTCCCACCATCACACCGCTTTTGTCACCCAAAGAGTTAGTGAGAAACATCAATACCCATGGGCTCTGAAATTCACAGCTGGTTTACCCCACTGCTTCGTCTTGTGTCAACATCCCCACACCCTACAACCCTGGTTTACAGCACTAAATATGTGAGGGTAAATTCCTTTGGCCCACATCACTTACTCACAATCTCTCTCCACCCATTTCCATCTCTTCCACTTTCTCTCCTCTGACATATCATGAGCACCAAGTGCTCTTTCTGTCACATTCATGCATCTCATTATAAGTCTTCCTCTTAGCATGACTTCACTTACTTCAGTTTTCCATACATGGTTTGCTAGTTTTTACTCAACTGTTGTGTCCACATGCCCAAGGCATCTCGGTACTCTGGTCTAAATTATTCACCAGTTTTCTCCCACTGTTCGTTCTCTGCCAAACCACATTCTTGGCAGAGTTATCATAATTCTCAAACACCTCATCACCATTACATTCAATTTGTTCCTTCATTTTCTCTGCTCCATACAATACCATAGGCACATTCACTTCTTCATATCTTCTCTTTGCATTCATTCACTTCCTTCATTGTAACTCACCTTCACATCCCCTCATCCATTTCTTGTATCATGCATTCCTATATACTTAAAACTCTCACTTTCCTCAAGTATTTTCCCATTCGCTCTTACTAATCATAAGACAGAAAGTCTCAGAGTTATTCCAGGTTATATCACATAAGCCTCACTTCCAAATTTGCTACTCTCAAAAATACATTTTCAGTTAATATTCAGGATAAAACGAAGTATCAGTTCCCTGCTATATTTTCATATTTCATCATCTGTGATGCATACTGCATGGGAACATAGTACAGTATTTTTCTCTTTGTTCACAATCATAATAACAAAACAGTAATATATATAAGTAATGAGTATATAAACAAACTGTTTATAAGACTTCAAACTCTAACACAAGTGGAAAACGAGTCTTCAGCACATATCTCCAACTCCTTCCTCGAACACCAAAAGACTACCGTGTAAACAAAGCTCATGTTAAAATAACTGCATAGACGACCTTAATTTTCATCTCAGATGCATATCACTTGAAGTGGTCAAGACTTCTTGAATAATTAATGAATTTATGCATTTGGTTTAGCCTTTCTGACTGTTCCAAAATAATGTTTTGCATTTTACGCATCATTATTAGTCCCCATTTGGGGGCCTTCACAAATGGACTGAAGCTGGGGAAGTAGGACGCCCATCTTTATGCCCCACATGGCCTCGAATGCTGGTCTGTCACCTCCTGAGTTGAGCATTATACAACTATACTGCTGCAGTCCCCAAATGATGAGAGACAAACATGAAACTCTTTTACCATACCTTCAATTTATCTATTTTATGAGTTAACAAGGATACACAAAGCTCAATAATCTGGTATAGCTGGAAGTGTTTGCAATATAGAATGTCACTGACATTAAAAACAAGTGCTTGGGTGTTTATAAAAAAAAAATATGTATGTACCTATACAATGGCTACAATCCCCCTTTAAAAGGGGTTGGCCAAGCACATGCATCAGAAGCTAATATACCTCGATCACTACTCTCGGCTTCTGCCACAATTCCCCCACCACCACCCTCCTTGGGTCACCCACACGATATATGGACAAGAATCATCTGCTGAACAGCAGACAATAAAAATGATGGCTTATAAACATTTTTCTATCTAGTAAAGATACCTCTCCTACTGTTCCTCTGTAGTTAAACATTAAATTTCTTAAGGAAATTTGTTTTCCAGGTTCAAAAGTTACTGGTATGCAAGGGTTTTACCTATCTCCTACAACACTTGAATAAAGTAATCCTAATAGCAACTGCATTTCACAGTATTACAATTCACCGAGACATAAATCAATTGGGGACTGCAGTAGCTCAGTGGATAGAATATTCAACTTGGGCGTTAACAGATCCGCTATCGAGCCCACCGTTGCGCATTAGGAAGGGGTTCCAACCTTAATTTCACAGCTACATTCTGTGTCCACTCCCATAATGGTGATAAATAGTAACACAAAACGTAAACAAACTGAGATATGAATAAAATTTATTATATATTCAAACTACTTGTCCTATATTACTCTTTCCTATATATCTACTGTGAATAAATGTTTACTTAAATACAAACCAAAAAAAAAACCTTGAATAGCAGATAGATAATAAAAAAAATCATTTTAGTATCAGAAATATAAAGTTAATTCAATTAAAATTTGGCAAGTGAAAGAGGCACAAAAATAAAGGTATTTGATTGTACATTTAAAAGCCATGATCTTTTTTTCTTTTAAGTTTGAACAAACAAAGTTATGTACTGGGAAAAAAGCATAAATACAGTACTTAGAGAGAGACAGGAAATATCCTCAATAAAAACTGACTTGGCTAAATTTTGAGTAAAAATACATAAATGCGATTCAAAAATAGGCTTTGCTTTTATGCAAGTAAAAATACAAAATGAGATGAAAAGAACAAGTACTGTATATGAAACGAGTAATGTACTGGGAAAAAAGTATAAACACGGTACTTGGAGATGGAAAGAAGACCTACCAGTAACTCCAAAAAGCAAATATCCTCAATAAAAACTGACTTTGCTAAAATGAGTAAAAATACAAAAATGCGATTCAAAAACAGGCTTTGCTTTTAGGCAAGTACAAATACAAAATGAGATAAAAAGAACAGTAAAAAAAATCCTTAGGGTTTATGTGTTATTATTAATCTCCATTGTGTAGTTGGACATAGACAGCCTGGTGCTGGGATGTCGTAGGACTTTTGGGACTCGCCATCTGGCGTATCTCATATCTCAAGAGGGTGAGAGATATAAACCAGTCCTTTATTCCCCATACAAGCCACGCCCCTGCCCTTGGGGTATTTAAAGAACCACCCAGGGCAGGCACAGTGAGTTGAGTTAGAGACCGGGCCTTGCCAGCAGCAGAGTAACACAGTACAGCAGAGTTAGCCTCCCCCTCTTGGGGGTAGGACTCAGGAATTAGTTGTGACAGGAACTGTAGTAGTAATAGGAGCTCTGAGTACATAGATGTTAAAATAAGAATAAACTATGGATAAGAAGATGTCTTTCACCAACCACGCTACCATAATTATAAATATATAACGTAGGAGGTAAAAGCCCTACGTCAGTGGTGACACTCGGTGGGATACTATCGTACAAATTGGTGTCATTAGATGGGATAATTAAATCCTTTATGTCAGTGGTGGACAGCTCGGGATCAATCCACGCCGACACTTTACCGAAGAGAAAGAAGAAAAAAAAAAAAATAGAAGTATAAAAAAATATATAGCATCTATGGAAGAAAAGTACAAGTGAAGAAACTTCAAGACGCTTACCAGCAGTGAGAGAGTGACGCCGAGAAAGTCAGAGCTCCCCCTTCACTTACAGTATCATATTATGAGATCCAGCCACTCTCCCCCGCCTCCGTATTGGCAAGGCCCCTCCCCAGCAGTAAAAGTATCAACGAAAGTATTTATGGAAGATACCGTCGCACTGAGCCAAAGTGTGACCGCGGCATTGAGTGAAAATGCCCATTACAAGAAGTATAAGTTGCCGGATCCGACCAAGAAGATGGCGATTCGTCGATTTTACTCGAGAGATAGAGAATTGGACGGGAACCTCCAGCGCCCAGAGAGGAAAACCCCCTCCTTCCTTGCCTTCTGCCATGAAGTTTTTCACGACCACCTCCTTAAAATAGCTAAGTACTTGTGATCTGTATCCAGTGAGTAATGGGACAATTAGTAAAAGAAATTGAGGTCGGTGGACGCCGCCATTTTATCTTGTAGTTATGCTTTGACTCAGCCAACCCGCCTATAAGGGGTGTGGCGCCTAATAAGTTGATAAAAGTAGAATTTTTGTACCCATTACTAACATGGATAATTTGTACTAATAGCTATAAGCAGTAATAAACTCCGTTTTTTGTTATAATTTGAGTAATGTAAAGAAATTTCGTTGGAAGTGCGTTCCATTTATTTGTATTAATGCCTAGATTGAATTTTAAGAACGCGAATGTATCGATTTTTAATTGAAAAAATTTAATGCACGGGAAATCACTGTTACAGTATATTAATTTCTTAAGTGTAAGAATTACAGTGAGTAATATACTTGAATCTGCTTTTAAGGTTTTACTTAGAACACGGGTGGTTTTCGAGAAAGGAATGCGGAAGTGACCATTCGATCTCCCAACCTCGTTATTGTAAATCCGTAGTAATTGTACTGATCCTTGATATTTAATGTACGTGAAATCATTGTTATATTAATTTCTTAAAGCGTAAGAAATCGAGTGTTACGATTGCGCCTGTTTTTAAGTTTTTTTTTCTTTTTTTGTTTGTTTTTATCCGCGGGAGTAATGTTTTAGCGAGAGAAAGACATAAACGACAGATCGTTCTTTTTGTGTTATGATGATGGGGAATTAATATTACGATACGTCTGTGGCATGTTCTTTTTGAAGAATAAGAAATTTTCGTGATATTAGTTAGAGATGAGTTTTTTTTATTTCACGCTATGCAGGTGAAAGTAAGAGTAAATTAGAGTAGTTTGTGCTGTCCTAGAATAGGGAAGGTTTTTCAGTGTCACCCAAACGTAGCTTCAAGGGAGTAGAATGTTTGTTTGTTCGTTAAAATGGGACCTAGGACTGGTGAGGAAGTCTGTGACCGCACGGCTCAGCCGAGATTTCACCTTTACTCTTCTTCAAAGAGACCGGGAAAGGAAAACCAACGTTGTAAATTAAAGGGAATTTTACAGAACGGGGATGATAGTCTTGAAAGTGATGTAGCGAATGTGACAGCGAGTGAGTATGAATGACTGGGGGTATAATGGGGGGTTGCTCTAGGGGGTGAAATCGCGGAAAGCACCGTTAGGAAGCATGATTGGGGAGTCTGCGAGGATCGTTCCCCTGCTCCGCCAGGTCCTCCTGCATGCCATATCAGAGTGTATTTATGGGAGGTGATGCGCTGTTGCAATATCTAGTGAGGGATATGGATGAGAAGGTAATTCTCCACCTGCCCAGATATGGTTGAAATGCCGAGTTTGTTTTATTTTTGTTTTGTCCCCTACTCCGCCATTGAGATTATTATTCGATTTCCGAGAGATTCCAAGATAGATGTTACGTGATAAAGGACGTGAATCTATGAATGATTCTTTATTTCCTTTGCTAGCTGCAGTATATACATTATTTGTCTGAAGAGATATGTTAGATTGATAAAGTAAAACTTTGCGAGTTTTAGCCATGATAATGTTTTATCAAAATTATTTCGGCTTGGTCATAAAGAAAGAGTGAGAGCTGACACGAAATGACAACAAGAATGTTACACAGCTGTATCCCGTATTTGAGAGAGCAGATATAAGTCAAATTCGAGATAGTAAAAGAAGATATATATTTTATGTTTGAATTGTTTATGTACAACTCCGTACGAGATTTTGAAGTTTAAGCAAAATGCATTCCTTACTGTTGATAATGAAATATAATTTTTGTTTTTATTATTGCATACACAGGGACAGACTTTTTATATTTTTTTCAGATACCCGTTTTTTTATATAGTTCTTTTTGTATTGAAGAAATCTCTAAAATCTTACTTAAAGAGTTTTGAAAAGATTATCTAGAGATAACTATGGTTAATCCCTATCATTTTCATGAATTTTAGATTACAATTGAGCTAATTAAAGATAATTGAGATTATTAGAGATTATTTGCTGAGTTTTAAAGTTAAAATTAATGACACTTAAGTCCTTTTTAAGAAGTTGTTAAGAAAAAGATATTTGTACTTTTGTTGATAGTAGTAGGGATAGTGTCACATATGATTTTAATCTTTTGTTTTAATTTCATCAGAGTGGGTGCGCTCCGACTCAACCCTCTGATTTATAGCAAGAAAAGAATTGTCATTATAGACGAGGATGTGTATGCTGTTACAGTAAAGTCCTTATCAAGATTAAACAGAAAGGAATGGATTTATGCTTCGACAGTTCTGCAGTTGTACACTAAGTTCTTTTTGCTTTTGTTTTTGTTAATGAGGGAATGAGAACAGCCGCTGACAATAAACGTAAGACTCTATTGATAGTCATTGCTTACGTTTGTTCACGTTCATTTGTTTATTTATTTTTATTATTAGAGATACTCTGCGACGATTTTTTATTTTCAGTACAAGTAAAAGACAGAGGCCCATCTCAGCTGACTTGTGAGTGGAAACCGCAACGTATTTCAAGGTCGCCCAGTCTCTCTCTCTCTCTCTCTCTCTCTCTTTCCTACCTTTCACTCGACTCTGAGCCTGACAGAGGCTCCGTTCAATGCTAAAAGAATGTAGCCGTCTTTGATTTTTTTTTGTGTGTTTTTTCCAGCGAAGCTAGGCGATAATTGTGCCTACATTTTATTGCAGTCAATAGATTGTTGCATGCTGTTATTGCATAAATACTGATAAGACATCGGTAGCACCGCCATTTGCATAAAATATTTTAACCACATGGCGCAACTGTTTAGAGAATAAATAGAACTCCCATTGACAAATTGTGGAGCCAGCAAGTTGCCACTTATGCTATATATATATACATTGATTATGACAGCAGGAATTTGAATATTAAAGGAGACTGTGTTAGAATAAGCATCACTATGAAATATAAGTATAGAACTCTGTTCTTACTTCTGAATATCAGTCTCCATTGTATATATATTGATATTTTTGATTTAGTATATTTATTTTTATTGTTTATTATTCTTATTTTTAGATCATGATTATTAGTAATGTTATTATGTTGACTGATATCGTTGCTATCTCTCAATGGCCTGTTGCTAATTATTATTTTTGAAAGGAAATCAGCAGTAACTTGATGATTTGTATCTTTTATCTGAATTCATACTTGATGTTACTGTAGCCACCGCTAATAAGAATGTTTCTTTAGTGGCTTTTCTCAGCATTTAATGATTGTTCTTTTTGACATTTATAGTAGAGTAATGCTATGTAGCAGTTGCTAAGTCCTAAGTATCTTGGAATAATAATCTAGTTGTGTAGACACATACCTTCCATTACCACCCTATTCCTAGGCAGCCCCGACCTGCAAGTTCTAAAAGTCTTTAGATTTTGTCCGTTCAGACAAGTCCCTAGTGCCCATTGAATAGAGATTGCAATCACTTGCAGTTGCAGGGGAGGCAAAGTATAGCCTCGATTACCAACGTATGGCCATTGTTGGTACCCTGAAGTCATAGGGAACCTTTCTTGTAACTGTAGTAGTGACATAGGTTCAAACTTTCATCCCGCGATCTACTTCGAAGGTACGTGTGGAGGACCGTACAGGAGGAGAAACGCTGTGACGTTGCAGGTCTCCTGCGTGGTGGTCTTAGTCAAGATCGGCCGAGGGCGGGACGAGGAAGCCGGGCTGGAAGGATTAGCGGGATGGGCCCAGTCCTTGTCCTTTTTGTTTTGCCTAACCGAGTAACGGAGATATGGCAACAAACCTGGGCCTGCAGCGAGGACGGCGGGGGAGTGAAAGCGAAAGAATCCCCGAGGGAAACCGTGGAATCGCACCTAGCAAGAATTCATGAGCAAGGGACAGAGAAAACGAAAGTCGTCCTAGACAGAGAAAGTAAAAGTCGTCCTAGACAGAGAAAACGAAAGTCGTCCTAGACAGAGAAAACGAAAGTCGTCCTAAGACAGGGAGGACAGTCCTAAAAGAATAAAAGTTTTAAACTACTTTAAAAACCCAGGTAATCTTGATGAAATCCCAGAAACAAGGAGATCCCCATACATGTCATAACTGTAGTAAAAAGAGAGGAAAAGAAACGCAGAAATATTTTAGAATATTTTAATAATACCTTTAGAAGCCACGTAAATGAGAAAGAAAAATAATCCCTATACATGTCCAAACTTTAGTGAAGAGAGAAAGAAGGGTATTTAAAAAAATCCCTTATTGGTTAATTAAAATTACCTCCGTATTAGAACTGAAAAAAATGGGAAAGAAAATGTCCCCACCGTCTTTTGTGCTAAAAAAGGAGACAAAAATATTTTTATTTTTATGTTTATTTTTTTGTTTTGCTAGCTTTAAGATAATTTTAAGCGAAAACTCAGAGTCTCCCTTAAATATAGTGTTGAGTAAGTGCCATTGATAAAGTGTATGATTTGAACTAAGATTAATAAGTTATTTTCTGCTTAAATAATATTAGTGTTTTGTTTTAGCATTATTATTATTTGAATTATGATTTAATCTTTGTGTCCATTAAGTTCTCCTATCCATTGGTCTCTGAATAGTAATATAATATGAAAGTAACAAATGTTTTGTTTGAGGATAAATTGTATGATTTGAACTAAGATTAATAAGTTGTTTTTCTGCTTAAATAATATTAGTGTTTTGTTTTAGCATCATTATTATTTAAATTATGATTTAATCTTTAGGTTCATTAAGTTTTTATATTAAGTGGTCTCTGAATAGTAATTGCATATCGAATAGTAAATGTTTCGACTTTACGCACAGTAAAACATGTTTTGTTTCAGGAGTAGTTTTTAAGGCTTAATTTTAAGACAAATCAATGCCCCTAATAATGATAGGAATAGAATTTATGAAGGTAAGGTCTCTTATAGAAATTACTGTTGATGTTATAGTCTATTGCATTTTACATGTTTATACATGCTAATACTCTACTTAATTTGTTTGCTAATGTTCTACATGAGTCATAATTTTACTGTAATTAACTCAATTTTGTCTTTTGAAGAAAAAAGAGAAGTAGGTAAAGTAATGTTATGATCTAAACTGACTTTTGATCTTAATTTAAGTTTGTTATTAGTTACACACTGAAATCATAGTGGTTAAGGTTACTTTTGTTAAATATGAGAATATGTTTGTATTACAGATTTCCAACAAGGAAATAGACTCTGCATGCTCTAGTTGTCTGTAGAAGTACTATATATATGTTATGTTTGTGTAATTTGTTTAGGGTTCATAGAAATAGGATTTCTTAGATGATAACTTAAATAATTCGGCCCCGTTTTTATTGTAAACAAATGTTAGTTAGGATGATGAAACTGAAATAAGAGATATTTCAGTGTGGTGGGGAGGGATGTCGTAGGACTTTTGGGACTCGCCATCTGGCGTATCTCATATCTCAAGAGGGTGAGAGATATAAACCAGTCCTTTATTCCCCATACAAGCCACGCCCCTGCCCTTGGGGTATTTAAAGAACCACCCAGGGCAGGCACAGTGAGTTGAGTTAGAGACCGGGCCTTGCCAGCAGCAGAGTAACACAGTACAGCAGAGTTAGCCTCCCCCTCTTGGGGGTAGGACTCAGGAATTAGTCGTGACAGGAACTGTAGTAGTAATAGGAGCTCTGAGTACATAGATGTTAAAATAAGAATAAACTATGGATAAGAAGATGTCTTTCACCAACCACGCTACCATAATTATAAATATATAACGTAGGAGGTAAAAGCCCTACGTCAGTGGTGACACTCGGTGGGATACTATCCTACGAAGTGGTGTCCATAAGAGGAGAGTAAAAAAAGCATTACGTCAGGGACATAAGGCTGGATGCCCTTCCTAAAGCCTTGCTGTGGACTCCATCCTGGATCTGTCACCTCCTGAATTGAGTAATTGTAGCTCATGATAAATTGGGGCCTGAAATTTTTATAGGTCCTCATTTTTCGATCAGGTTATTTTTTTTTATGAAACTGTTAATATAATTTAACATTCTGTGTAAAGTCGGGGTCCCAATTTTTCCTGCGCTCAGAGTATTTGAACCACTACACTATGGTGATGCCAAACGAGTTAAACTGCGACATGATAAAAAAAAAGTGACTCATTAGTATAAATGTAATGAAAATAAAGACTTACCATACAGGTGGCCATCTATGTCTATTGAGATAAGCCTGATTCTCTGGATGGAGGGACCTTAGCTGTTTGGAGAGCTTATGGCAAACATGATTGTAATTCGTTGCCATGCATGTTAGACACCACTCAACGAGCTGATCGGCATTGTGCATCTAGTTGTTTAAAATATAAATATAAAAATATATAATAAATAAAAATATATATAACATATAAAAAGAAATAAATAAGCGCTTTCTCTTAGTAAAACCATTTATTAATGCTAAAACTAAAAAAGGTAATTTTTCTTAAAAAGCAAGGAGCACTTCTTTTTTGAGGTTTATTTGATTGGAAAATGTCCAGGTACCGTAAAAATGTTCTCCCTAAACTCCCTCTACTAAAAGTTTAATATAAAGTAGTTGAATATTAAGTTATATATCTAAAAGAGAGAGAAGTCCTGGCAGTCCCTCTCCTTGAGTTTTTTTTTTTCGTGATACAGTTTATTTATTACATTGACATTTTAACATACCTGCAATGGCTCCAACAAGTATATACAGTCTTCACTGACATCCCCACCGGCCTGAATGATGCGTTGGAAAAGGTCAATAATCTCGTTTTCTACTAGCGAGATCAGTCGGGGAAGACACAGCCGATTGCCTAACTCAATGATAGGCAAACATTCCCTGATTTTGATGGTGGGGATGTTGTCTGTGTATAGATACTGTAACAAGACCTGAAATGTTCTCTGCTTGACTCCTGGAAACGTTATCTGAAAAAGTTACAGAAATGAATAAAGAACGAGTGAAAAGATATGCCTACTTAAAGTGTGTCAAAAAGTAAACTCATGGTAAAGATTAATTATAAAGTAGAGCATAATAAAGCAGAATACACAGCAAAAGTATAGTGGTAATCAATAAGGAGAGCACTAAATAGTGAATGCAGAAGTTTTTAGATATATTTCTGATGCTCTTAGAAAATTCAAGAAACCAGAGTTAATGAAAAGGGAGAGACCCTTAATACTTTTACTGGCTGGTCAATACAGACATACTGAGCTTGTATTATTAGTATTATTCTCTCATATCATAAAGGTGTCGTAACAGGTTAAGCGACCATAACCGGATGAAATATGTGTTAAATATCTATAAATTTATATTGAATAGATTTCTTGCAGTTTGGTCTAAAAACAGTTTTAGCTAATGGAAGATAGCAAATATACAGTGAATTCTCTAAAAACTCTGTCTCAATAAGAATCATGTACTGCACCAGCTTTGTAGCTTTTGGAGAAAAATTATTTTTTTTAGTATTATTGTTTTAGTTGCCCTTTCTGATACCCAGCATTGGGCTTGAACATGGCTTTGTCACTTTCTGTGTCAAGTGCTCTAACTAATATGCTACCGCAGTGTGTCCCTTTATTTTATTTCAAAGAAAATTATGAATGATACAATCAATGTATTGAAACTGAATTGGGTCTTAATACAAATCTCTCTCTTACCACTTTTGCATTACTCTCTCGGAAATCTCCTGAAAACATGGCGTGCATGACATCACATCGAGCCATCAGCAACGGCCGGTGAACAGCACAAGTGCCGTCATCTAGTTGGAATAAGACGTCTGAGAATAATCCACCCTCTAAACAGAGTTCTCGTAGCCGTCCGCACAACATCTGTGGGAAAAAAAAAAAAAAAAAAAAAAAAAAAAAAAAAAAAAAAAAAAAAAAAAAGATATATATATATATATATATATATATATATATATATATATATATATATATATATATATATATATATATATATATATATATATTAGTCCTTTATACTACTATTGTTTGCATTTTTTTTTAATAACTATTAATCCCCATTTAAATGGGGATAGACACAGACAAGTTGCAGCTGGGGAATTAAATCAGATGCCCTTCCTAATATCCAGCAATGGCTCAAATAAAGGTTTGCCAATTTTTGAGTCGAGGGCTCTAACCACTGCACTACAACAGTCCCCATACTACTTGTTATTATTATTGATAATTTACAAAGAAATGCTATAAGTGTAAAAATTTATGGAGTTCTACTAGACAGGGCACTTAATGTAAATTTGTTTTCAAGAATATTGTTTTATGAAAAGTGAGAGCAGCCAGGGTATATATAACCCCTACTACCTCTGTTGTATCCTATAGTTGCACCAATCATAATCAGTGGATAAGCATATTTTTCTTTCCATAAACTTGCTGACAACATGCTTATAGCTCTAACATGCTTGAAAAACAACAATACATAAGAATTTTTCATATGTAGTGCCAAGTGTGATGCCAATTTTGGAAGTGCAGATTCAAGACCAACCTGGAGATACTGCTGTGACAATTCATTAAAATTCAAGAATTCCTCCTTTGTGATTAGGTTTGTGACGTACAACTGCAGCTCTGGCATTTCCAGGAACTCCGCTGCCTGCTTCAATTCACTCAACTCTGTGTATGGTAGATGGCACTCCCGACAAAAGACTGTGCCCGTGTACATGAAATGTACAAGGGCGTGGAGGACAGATCCACTTACTAATTTGCTTAAATGGACTACTGTTTGTATAGGTACCAAGGCTGGGCTTTGTCGAGGACTGCGATCATGAGTGGTTTTCTCGTTACCTCTATCGTCCCACTGAAAAAAGTTAATCGGCAGTTTTAAATTATTTGATGTAAGTACTGATATATTATATACAAAAACCCTAATCCTCCTTATAAGGGAGGCATATGAGTCAAAGCAACAGAGTTAACTTTGTGGAAGGAAAATACATAGGAGGGGATTCCCAGTCGCCTCAATCTGCCCCCTTTAGTCGAATTTTACCACACACACACACACGGGAAAGCTGAGGAGGTATTCTTGCTAATAGTGGAATATAAGTTTTCTTTATACAATTAGTTGCACTTAATTTTTTTTTATCTAAAATTACCTGCAATTTAAAGTTCATTTGTAAAATGTTCAAACTTACAACAAACTCACTAAATGAGAAAAAAGTTATACTTTATGTATTAGGCTGTTTTCTAAGACTAGAAGGATGTGGTATAAGGATGACAGAAAACCCAAGGAAAAATTATTTATTCAACTCTAAGAAGGGCCATTTATTTTAATAAATCTGGATACTTGGAAAAATGTTAATGCAAACGCTATCAAAGCAAAAATTAAATTGTACTGGATATTATAAAGTAAGGGAAAGATTACAGCTTCTTACATCTGTAGTCTGCTTACGCTTACAGATATTCAAATAAGGTAAAATTTATGCGCACAATGGCTGTCATGGGTAAATATACTGTATATTGTTTGAGTAAGATTACTACTTTGCCTATTTGCTTAAGGCTGTATAAGTGTGTGTTTGTTTAATGTCTCCATTAACCTCAATTAAGGGGGTCGAGACAAGAGTTTTGCTGGGGAATTAAGGGTGAATGCCCTTCCTTACAACCCACTGTGGGCGCGACGGCAGGTCTGTCATTTTCCCAGTAAATTATTATCACCACTTGGCTACTGCGGTCCCCTGTTTAAGGTTGTAAGTGATCATAAGGAAATTTTCAATTCCTAAAAATTGTCTGTGATTTTGTGTGTGTGAGTGAGTACTCCTTACCTGTTCTATACTAATGGCTTGGAAGGCAGCATGGTTGAGTTCCCTATGAATGCCTGGCCGCTGCTCCTGCGGCAGGGTCTGCATACTTGATCTGCGTTTCACCGCCTCTTTCATCCGACTGCAAAAGTAAATATAACTAGGTCATTTTTAGCTAAGCATGAAGATATATCTGCTAAAAGGAGATGCCACAGGGCTAACATCCCCCGCCCATCCTGAAGCAAATTCTTACAACAAGAAGATAAATAAGATTATACATTGCATAATCCAGCTGTTCTGTATTTTAAGAAAAGAGAAGCAAACTGCAATTTCTGAAAAATGCTGCATGCTAGGGATAAGTGGATATTTCAAATTGCAGGCAATAAGCAAAATACTAAGAGTAAATATGATTGAAATTCATACCTAGCCTTTAAGTTTTTACAGCATGTCCAACACTGTAGATATTCGACATATTTGAATAAAATGCAAGTAAAACTTTGAAATTACTATAATAAAAAAGTGCCTTAGTAAAAATAAGAAGGCATATATGCAATAGTGCACGGGCATAGAAAATGAGTGCAGTTGTCCCCCTTCTTAAACAATTTTAAACAATGTGCTTTTGGATGTACACGACTGGAGAATATATATACTGTATACAAAAAAAAATAGTCATAAAATTTTCCCCCAAAATAATACATTACTGTATAGCAATTACAGTACTGTTTTTACAAGATTTTAAATTGTATTTGACAAAGTTTAAGTCAAGTAAAATAATTTAGGCATAATTCAATGTATACAGGACGTTGGTATAGATTTAAAGCTACATGTACATAAGGGTTTTGACTATACGTGATATCTGACTTAAATGGGAAGTGGTGGGACCAATTAACAGAATAAGATGAGAGACAACATATACAATAAGATTTAGGATATAGCAGTAACGTATAGTGAAGAGATGAGATGATGAACTGTACATGATGTATAATAAAAAGTAAAGGATATTAAAAATAGCCAAAATTCAAAACAAAAACTGAAAAACAACAGTAAGCAGACTGCAAGACATATCACTAGCATAAAATTGTAAGTAATCTTCAAAATATACAGTAAAAAGCTGGGATTACAATGACTTAAATAAAAAAGTGCATTCAATAATGCAGTTATATAAATTGTATGTACAGTGGTAAGCTAATAAAAGGTAAATAATCTTTGTAAATGAAATAAATCTGCTCTAGGATTCATTCTTGAAAGGAGTCTAAGCAAAATTGGAGGGAGAAAACAGCTTTTATCTACAAATTTGTTATCATAGCTTTCGTCCAAAAATATTTCTATGAAAGCTTCCAACTAAAAATAGTTCATGGATTTTGTCTAAAAATATTTTATCCTAGCTATTGTATAAAAAATTTTAATTATAGCTTTAGTCTAAACAATTGTTATCATTTTGTCTAAAGTTTGTTATAACATAGCAATTTCTATATCTTTAATAATTTTTTGGATATCTGATGCCATAGTTCACCTAATCAACTGGCTCATATATACTTACACAATAGGGGACTGTCAGCTCATTATTAACTTAAGCAAAGGGCAAATCGTTATAAAGATATTACTATTTATCAAAACAATACAATAATGTGTATGGTTCCTTGTTAAGTATTTGTATAATGAATACTATAATAGAATGTCCGTTTTAAAAAGTACTAAAATATTAAATATCAGCTTAAACTAAGGAACATAATATCACTGATTACCAAAAGCCAAGGAAAACATACTTAAAACCATAAATGAAATAAACTGGAACTCAAATATAATTTGAAATAAAAGAAAACCAAATACAGAGATGATGATGCGCTGTGGTGCAGTGTATTAGTAAAACCCAAAACAACACATACATTCCCTTCTCTAACCTCGATGGTCTAGCCTGCGAGTGGTCATTTCCCAGCAAACATTCAGTGTCAGAGTTGAAGTTCCCAAGGGTCGTGTCACCAAAGGTACCACTCAGCTGAAAAATAGGGTTAAGTTTTAAAATTCATAAAATTAAAGCAAGTATGTTACTCCCTGATATATATATGGAAGTAATGGGCTTATTTCTCTTAAGTGTTACAGTGTTGCTATACTTACCATGCTAGAGTCAGAACTACGACGGGTTGCCACACAGTCTGAGATATCTGTCATGAGCAGCTTATGGAAGGCAGTTGAAGCTGCTGCTACCATAAATCTAGTAATATGGAGAGTAACATATTTAAAGACAGCTTAAAATTATGTGATACTGAAAAGCAATATCAATATAATTAATTAGGAGACAATAATTTCACAGCATTCTCAGTTGAAGGAAGTAATTGACAGAAGATCCTGATAGCCATGAAGTTAAAACTTCATTATGAGATTACTTAATAGTAAAGGAAAACAGTTTAAAGAACTCCATTCTTGAATGGCTCTTCTTTAATTAACCAACTGTATAAAAATAATATTATATAATATGGACATTATTTATATAGCACTGACTTGCACCTTTCATATTTATTCCCGAAGTACAGTACATACATAAATATAAAACGGACGCAATTAAATTGTAAGGGCAGTGGCCGAGTCAAAGCTCCATGAGGCTAATGGGCTGCCACAATTTACCACCACCCTGATTGGGTCACCTACTAGCCAAGCGGGCTAGGATTATAATATTAAGATACTGAAAGTCCCATGAAGGGCGTGAATAGATACAGTACATTCAGCAATCTACCTGTGAGCATGGACTACAGTTTCTTCTGAGTTGTTACTGTCTCTTGCTACCAGGACCAGGTCAGTGAAGGCAGCGCTCGAGTGCAGATTATGTAAGTTTTCCCACATATTGGATACTACGGTTGATGGCTTTTGAGCCTTGGGCTTGGGCGGGCAGAAAGGCACCTGGAAAAAGGAAATAGCATCAAATACACACAACAGAAAAGTAATACACAGAACAGAATACACACTTACTGCTTTCCTTCCCTTCCCAGAAAAGGAAGTGATTTTCTGCCCTTCCCAGAAAAGGAATCTATATTGCAGTTTCCAAGGCCACAATATTCTTGACAGCTTAATAAATTTATTTCTTCTAACAATGAGAATCACTACTGAATGATAAGAGCCACATTTAATATAATACAACTTCTAGCTACACATGGGAACCTACCTCAATCACCACTGTACTGTATGAGCTGGCCCTTGTATACATATAAAGTATAAAACAAACACCTTACTAGATATGCAAACAAGACACATTTTTACCCCTGGCCGGGATTCAAACCTAGGACAGTCGGTAGCATGTTGGCATACTATTCATATGTTTTAGGTTCGACTATCAATCTGGGGCAAAAATATACTTCATATATTCACAAGTTGAGAACAGAGTACATGGGACTGAGTTAGTTCATTAGCAGAATGGCGCAAACCTGAAACACAGGTCAACGGTTCTAACCTGTAATGTAGGTCGCTGGACGCGCTTGAGGCTTGTCATCCAGAAGCGTTGTTGTCTTCGGGATATTAGGGCGGCTCTAATCACATTATCAAAGATTTCTTTTACCCCAAAGTAGGTCAGCACCGATGTTTCGTAATATGGTACGCCAATCTCCCTAGCCACAGCTCTCCCTTCGCACGGCATCACTAAATCACATTCTCTAACGGGTCTGTTTCAAGAAGGAGGAAATGTGATAAGTTTTCATAAGTCTACAGCCTACATGCTTTAGATGATGATGTTTGTCATTTTATTTGTCATCACTGATCCCAATTCGCATGGGGGTGGACACAGACAGATTGCAGCATATGAATTAAGGCTGGATGGTCTCCCTAACACTCCACGGTGGGCTGGAACACGGGACTGTCACTTTCCGAGTTGAGTGCTCTAACCACTGTGTTATCATGGTATGTCAATACAACAGAGTATAAGTTTCAATATGTAAGAGTAACGTACCTGACAAGAGGAGATCTTTCTTGGCAGTACCTGACATACTCTTCATCCTTACAAATGTATCTGAGATCATTTTTGCATCCGACGAGCAGTATTGGGGTATTGGGACAGAAGCGGCGGATCTCTGGGTACCACATTACCCGGCAGTTCCGTAAGGAGATGGGGTTAGCCACTGAAAAGCATAGTAGCACCACATCCGACCTGTCAGGGCAAAAATAACATGTAAAATGGACCACTGTTGGGAAAGATGAATATAGAAGAGGGAATAATAAGAGTAATATAAGGATAATATATGAGCAAAGACAATAATTATGCTTAAACGATCAGAATTATTTCTTTGAGAACGTGTATAGTTATAAAACATGATTTCAATTTATAGAGTAGATAAACTGATGATATGACGTTGAACACTATATGTGAAGTTCCTAAATATTTTTATACAGTTTGTTTGCCGTTTTGTGTGTCACTATTAATCCCCTTTATAAAGGTGGACACAGGTTGGAGCTGGGGAATGAAGAAATGATGCCTTTCCTAAAGCCTCTTGGTGGCTTCAAACATAGGTGTGTCACATCCCGAGTTGAGTATTCTAACCACTGCACTACCATGGTACTAAGCTACATAGGGTAATGCATAAGATCTAAATATTTTTGGACAATAATAATGCAATTCTTCGGTTATATTCATTACTCGAGTTTGCAATAGCAAATGAATTAGCCATTCTAAATATACAAAAAGAGCAAAATTTCTGTTGTATTATAGTGTATTCTTAAATAAGCAATACACGAAATATGTGTGGAAAGAGACAAATTGGTTCCTTTTAAATTTGTAACACAATAAATGTTCTTTTTCCCTGCATGTCGTAAAGTGTACTAAATGGGGAGGAGAGAGGTGCTGGGAATCCCCTCCTCTGTACTTAACACTCATTATGAGTCATGGCTGTTGCTTTGACTCAACCACATCCCTTACAAGGAGAATAATGGCTTTTGTACATACTCTGATCCCAGCTTATACCGTTGTTGCAGGTTTGAGAAATAGCTGAATCTGTATTATTTACTGTAAGCTAAAAAAAAGCAAGTAATACGGAAGGAGTTATGCACCTGTGACCTAAGGTGTGGAGGCTTCATTAGTTACTAAGCTTATATCTAATAAGTTTGCAAAAATTTAAGTCTTTCCATACATACAACTTAACAAGATAGCACAAGGCTCAAGCAAGATATTTGAGACAAACTATTGGCTTAGGTAACACAATAATAAATGGAAGCAGAAGGCTGAGCAACACAAACGCCATGGCACACATCACACTCACAATGTTCACAGGACCCACCTGCCGTAAGCAAACCGCCGGTCTTTGTCATGGTCCCCGAATGTGTCCCACAATCGCAGGGAGACATTGACACCATCAACTACCACACATGATCGTTCCAAAACCTGAAAACCGAGAGTGGTTATGTCCACCTTCCATTGGCACTGAATAATATGGATCTCTTGGTTTTGGCACTGAACAAATTTGATCACATAGTTTCTGGTTCCCATAAAGTTGCTTTGTGTGTTAAAGTATCAAGACACAAATGTTGCTGTTGTTGGCCATTATATATTACTATTAATCCCCATTCGAATGGGGTGGACACCTAAGTTGGAACCGCAATAAAGGCTGGTTGGCCTTCTTAATGCCCCCAGGTGGGTTCGAACACGGGAATGTATCTTCAAGTGCTCTAGCCACCATGTTACCGCGATCCTCAACAAATCACAAAATGTGATTCTTTCAACTTGTAATTTACTTTTAAGACAATTTTTACTAATAAACATAATACAATGGGGAAGGTGGATTGATTCGGTTCCAAATAACTAACTTATTTTTCTTAGTATAAAGAGAAGGGAAATTATTTTAGTAATGATACAAACTTTGTGTCTGTTTTACAGAATCATTGCCATATTTTCTTGTACATATTTGATTCTAACCTTATTCTAAAATCAAACTCAAGATTTTTACACTTAGGAATTTAGCCTTCCAGGAACAAAACTTAACGTCACTCTTAGTCTGAAAGTGAACTCAAGTTCTCGGACTTAGAAAATTAACGTCACTCTTAATCTGAAAGTGAACTCAAGTTCTCGCACTTAGAAATTCAGCCTAACTTCTTTTTCTTTGCCTTAAGCCCCAAATTCTCTACCAAAGCTATTTAAACCCCCTTCGTGATGAACCCTTCATTTTAGGTAGATGCAACCTAGATCATGATATCACATACATAAAAGAGAACAAGGATTTCTTAGAATTCCTTGAGTATCCATGAGAAGAAAAATTTTCTTCTCATGGAAAGTTCTCCATGAGAGTAGTGGGTTTTGTCAAAGCTACATTATTAGAATGTTATTAAGAATACGTTAATGCAATAAAGAATTGGAGACAATTCCATAAGTCCAGCTAAATCATCACTTATTAACTGTCTTGGGTACAATATTACTAGATGGACCGGAGCAAATTTGGGTGCATAACATCCACACGTAGACAACTTTGTGCGAACCATATTAGAGAAACTTATTCATATTTAACAGTGTACAAAGAAAGAATAAAAAAAAGGAAAACTGATAAAGACAAGAAAAATGTCACACACTATCACATAACGGTACAAAAAAATTAAAACTTACACAGAAAATATGTTTGGCAACTAACAAGTAAACTCGAATAATTTCGTCTAATGAAATTTTATAAAAAACATTAAAAAAAACTGTACATTACAGAATCCATTTATATAAATAGGAGTCAATCAAGAGTTAAACAGAGACAAGTTTCTTGTTTATTTATAGAAGACAAACATCTTGTTTATTTACTGGATTCATGTTGCGTCTCATCAGTTTTCCTCTGAAGTTAAAAACAGATAAACATTCTCGTTTATAAGAAAAGTAAACATGCAAAAACATATTTATTTTGGGAAAAATATAACTAAGATACTAGCAGCTGAAGAACAAAGGATGTATCATTATATATACAGAGGAACCAATAGCTAAGCAAAGGGTTATTTTCCTCTTCTGGAGGATTTGAAAGAGAATTCCAAAGCTCTAGAGAACATGTTATTTTAAGCAATAAAGTTAAATCATATATATTTTAAGATTAACACTAGCAGGAATAAAAATTAATAAAGAATATTTTAGCACAGCTGTGAAAAGAATTTCATTTTTAATGTAATTTATTAACGGGTACAACAATTAAGAAATTCAACACTATAGGTATAAAAGGCAGAATTAGCTTTTGCAATATGCAAGATATCGTGGGAATATTATCAGCTTGTATGTTTGTGTTACTCTCATTTCTGTTGTATCATTATAAAAGAAGAGATCTTAAACCATTCCCTTGGTAGGTCAATTTACATTGTCTGGTTGCTACCCTGGAAGTTACGAGTTCAATTCCCCAAAATGGCTTCAAGAGTATCTCTTTATGAAGACACCAAAGACATGGGGGAGGGGAAAGGAGCAGTATCCCATATGTGCTAGGCCCTGGTAGCTAAGTACTGCCTAAATCGTATACTACAACAGAACAGAGCTATAATTAGATTAAACAAATAGAGCTGTTAAAAGAGGAGTGGTTTTAAATTATTTCTTCAGTAAAATAGAAAATATCCAGAATTGCAAATGGATGAAAAACTTGATGGAATTATGTTTATATCTTTCTATGGTTATAAACACATGCTCACAAGCTGTGATACATGAGAATTTCTTCACATATTTCTATGTTTACTGCAACAAACTATTCATCAGTATTAAAAACGTGCAATTTGGTCTCACCTCTTTGTATATTCTGTACTGATCGATGGCAAAAACAGTTGGAACATGAGTGTTGAGCAGCTGAGAGAGCGAGAACTGTTTGTTGCAAGCCCGGGCACGTATGAGACGTGTCTTGCCCACAGCGGTATCGCCCACAACCACACATTTCACCAGCTCCTGATGGGGTTGTTCATTATCCATGGTCACCACCCATTATCCTATGCATGCCTGCAAGGAAGAAATATATGTAAGGTACAGGATTTACTCCAGTGATTACAGTAACGAGGAATATTTAGGGTATTTTCTCTGCCTGAAAAAAGGAAGAATATTTAAAGAACAGGTATTTACTCTGCTGAAAACAGTAACGAGGAATGTTTAGGGTATTTTCTCTGTCTGAAAAAAATGAAGAACGGTTAAGGTACAATAATTACTCCTTTGAATGTTGTAAAGAAGAATATTTCGGGTATTTTTTCAGCCTGAAAAGAGGAAGAAGAACAGCTTAAGGTACAATCATTACTCTTTTGAATGTTGTGATAGAGGTATATTTAGGGTATTTTCTCTGCCTGGCAAACTGGAAGAAGAACAGTTATCGCACAATAATTACAGGAAAGTTAGGGAATTTTCTCTGCGTGAAAATTCGGAGGAAAAGTTAAGGTACAATTCTTACTCTTTTGAATATCGTAATGAGGAAGACTTAGGATATATTTTCGGTCAGAAAATATAAAAAGGAATATTTTAAGTATTTTCTCTGCACGGAAAAGATCCAGATGAGCATATTTACAGCATGTCCTTTGGAAGTTTTTGTAGGAAAAATATACAGAGAGCTATTTAAGGAAATTTCTAAGATGAAGAGATATAAACAGGACCATATAGGGAAATTTCTTATATGAAAAAATATAAAGAGGTCAAGTTAGAGAAATTTCTTGGACGAAAGAATATCAAGAGGACCATTTAGGGAAATATCCTATATTAAAAAATATAAAGAGGGCCATATAGAGAAATTTCTTGGACGAAAAAGTATAAAGAGGATCATTTAGGAAAATTTCCTATATGAAAAAAATATAAAGAGGGCCAAACAGGGAAATTTCTTAAATAAAAAAAGAGCAATTTAGGGAACTTCTTGGACGAAAAAGTATAAAGAGGACCACTTAGAAAATTTCCTAAATTAAAAAATCCATATAGAGAAACTTCTATTAAAAAAAAGAAAAAGAAGAGAGAGAGAGAGAGAGAGAGAGAGAGTGAGAGAGAGAGAGAGAGAGAGAGAGAGAGAGAGAGAGAGAGAGATGGTAACATCAATTTCTGAGTGAACACTTTTTGTCAAAAAGGATAGTTAAAAAATAAAATTAAGAGTTTTAAAACGACAATACAAAACTCCTCGTGTCATGTCTCACTATTAGACACTAACAGAGGGGTGTACAGAAGACAGGCTCGGGAATTACGGCTAGATGCCTTTCTTAGTATTCAAATCACCCGGCCACAATTCACGTCTACTTAAAAAAAAAGTGGGTGAAAAAAAGTGGGTGGGGCAAAAAAAGAAAAAAGTGGGTGGGTCACTGGTAGGGGGGACAAGGGAGGAAATATCAGAAGATGGATTAAGAGTGATGATGAGATTAAAGAGGTCGATTAAGAGATTAAAGAGGTCGATAAAGAGGTTATGCAAAAATATCGAGATTACCGAGGTATTATGCGATTTATTACTACGAGTAATTAAAACAGGATATTAACGAGTACGATTAGGAGATTCTAAGGTCGATAAAGAGATTTAAGAGGTCGCTCAAGAGGTTACATAGATATAATGTAGTTACTGAGGTATTACGTAACGTTAATATAAGAATAAATACAGCGACGAAGCGATGGAAGTAAACCAACTGCGGCTGTCGGGTCTCTCTGTAGAATATCATTGCCCGCCTAACTTGTAGTCGTTCCAATACTATAGCTGAAGACTCTTGTAGAATTAAATAAAGACTGTCCAGGACAGTTCGATGTTAAGTCTTCCTTCAGTTACGGTTCTCTTTCTATGCCTACATAAACATCGAATATTCTTGGATAATCGTTACAGATCTCTTATTATCCTTTCACATCTGACAAGTCACAATACACTCCATCTCAGTTTCTTTTTACTGTATCTTTTCTTCGTGCTCAGGCTAGATGAGGGCAGATTTATTCTTTTTTTTTCTTTTGCCCGTACTGGTATAAAAAAAACCACACCGGTGGTAGGGGCGAAATGTGGCAACTCTTTATCCCCAAGGAGCTAAGAGTAGTAATTGAGGTATATGTTGAAAGGTGGTGAACACGTGTTCTTTGGCTCGGCCACGCCCCTTACAAGGGAAATAAGACCATGTATAAAGACAGATTAAAGAGGTCGGGGAAGATTTATAAAGTCGCTAAAGAGGTAGAGATATTGTGTGATTAAGAGATTTAAAAAATAAACAGTGATTAAAACAGGATTTTAAAGAGGTCAGTTAAGAAAATAAAGAGGTGGATTGTGTTATCCAAGAAGTCTCTCAAAGGTTATATTATGCGATTTCTTAATAAGATAAATTTAAAGAGGACAGTAAATATTCCAGATATCGATTACAAGACTAATAGGATATTCAAGAGGTTAAGAGGTCAATTAAAGAGGATATGAAAGGTATTCAAGAGGGAGATAAGAAGGTTATTCAGTACGATATTAAGTCTCAATTCATACTTTATTTTTATAATAATAATAATAATAATAATAATAATTATTATTATTATTATTATTATTATTATTATCATCATCATTATTATTATTACCGCTGTTGTTTTTCATTAAGTTTCCTTTATCTACAATGTGTGTGTGTGTGTGTGTGTGTGTGAGAGAGAGAGAGAGAGAGAGAGAGAGAGAGAGAGAGAGAGAGAGAGAGAGAGAGAGAGAGAGAGAGAAAGAGAAGATCCTGGCAAGCGTTGAGGCCAATCCCTCTGAAATGAGGAATTTAATTAACATTATCAACGCAAAACAGCAACAGACTTCACACACACACACACTGTAAATCACGTTTCATCTAAGGCAAATTATTTATTTTACATCATGTGAATTTTGTTTTCATTTTGTATTTTATGTGAATTGTATGTGTGACATTTCATGTAAAATATACATTTTATATTTTAATTAAAATTCTATACATTCTTCAAATTTACATTTTGTACTTTATACATATTTTTATTTCATATTTTATATATATTCATATCTTATGTATATTTTATAATTCATGTAAAATATGTATTTTAGATTTCGTGTAAATATTATATTTAATATTGATATATTATTGTTTCATATTAAGCGACTAAAAGTGGACGGGGCGGGGGGACTGGGAATCCCCCCCCCTTGTACCAACCTCCTGTGAGACGTCAAAGAAGAAGGGAAGTGGGGGGGAGAATAACTTCTCCCCAAACTGTTTTCCTTTTTTGATGTCGGCTACCCCCCAATTTAAGGGGGAAACAGCCAAGGTATATGTATGTATGTATTAAGAGTCTACATTAGATATTATATATCCTGAGAAAATCAACAGTCGCTTTGCCTTCATGAATATCTTTTGAAAAAAAAATCTAAAGCATCCAACTATATCTATTATTATTATTATTATTATTATTATTATTATT
>JAXCGZ010015195.1:52500-65000 GCA_037179515.1 Halocaridina rubra | reverse complement strand
ATATAGAAAAAGATTTAGACTGAAAAAAAAAAGAAGTAAAAGTGAAAGAAAGGAAAAGGACAGAGATAGATAGATAGATAGAGAGAGAGAGAGAGAGAGAGAGAATAAATGAGAGCTATATTTTCTGTCAGAAAAAGGGAGACAGCTCATAATGACGAAAATTCTGGAACCATTAAGGATAAGGAGTAGAGGATATATAAAAACTATTATATATATATATATATATATATATATATATATATATATATATATATATATATATATATATATATATATATATATATATATATAGTTATCCACGTAAAACATGTTGAACATCAGGGGAACCGAACCTTCGTCGCTTACAACTAGTTCATGCAAATTCGTACTTGCTATGTTTATATTGGTGTATATATATAGCAAGGACAACAACATAATAATAATAGTAATAATCCTAATAACAATGATAATAATAATAACAATGGTGATGATAATAATACTAATAAAAAAAAACAATAATAATAATCAGACTAAAACACCGAAAACAAGAAGAAAAAACATAAAATAAAAAACAAAAACAAAAGAATCTATATAAACGAAGGGGAGAGAAATAACAACACAAAAAAATATACATTTGATAAGTGTTCTCGTTTACCATCGTTCGCTTTCAATAGACTTCGCTCAGTGGCGCCCACTTCACTTTAACAAAGGGGCCAAACTTTTAATTGTCCACAACTATATGAAGAGACCTAATAGAGAGAGAGAGAGAGAGAGAGAGAGAGAGAGAGAGAGAGAGAGAGAGAGAGAGAGAGAGAGAGAGAGAGAGAGAGAGAGAGAGAGAGAGAGAGAGAGTCTTTCTCTCGAATAGGTACACCCACACTTCGTATGTCTTTGTTTATCTACATATCTTTCTTTACAGATTGCTACAGTGTACAGAGTACATATATATCAACATGTCTCAAATGATAAGAATAATAATAATAATAATAATAATAATAATAATAATAATAATAATAACAATAACAATAATAATAAAAACATGAATAATAACAACAAGAACAACAATAATAATAGTAATAATAATAATAATAATAATAATAATAATAATAATAATAATAATAATAATAATCACTATCTTATACAGGACTCCTCACCTTCTCTCAACAGACAACAGCAAAACTGAGTTGCTAAAAAGCAGAAGACCGCGTCTTTTATACCTTCACAAATTCATACAAGAAATTATCTATTAATTATTTCTATTTTATCACTAAATGATATGTACAATTTCAAGTATTTAATTTCGTTATCTCTTCAAAGGTTTATCTGTGGGAGGGAGAGAGAGAGAGAGAGAGAGAGAGAGAGAGAGAGAGAGAGAGAGAGAGAGAGAGAGAGAGAGAGAGAGAGAGAGAGAGAGAGAGAGAGAGTATTTATCTACCTGTCAAAACTCAGGTACGAATAATGGTATGATCCAATGTGTGTGTGTGCGTGTGTGTGTGTGTGTGTGTGTGTGTGTGTGTGTGTGTGTGTGTGTATACCAATTATTTAATTCCACATTATGATTGACAAACGCTGTAGTCGCCGTGGCTCAGTCGGTAGCGTCTCCGACTCTGAGGCGTCAGGTCGAGGTTCGCGCCCCGTCACGGTCTGAGGTTAGCAAAGGCATGCACTCAGCGTAAGGATTACATCTGCCAAAACAAGTCCTTCGCAAGAAGGCAACCGTCCTAGCCCTTGGTTGATAAGGGAGTCCGTGACGTAAAACCGGAACCGATTGACAAACGCTGTCTGTCTATTTGTAAAACTGTATGGTTCCTGTCTGTATAAAATACAGTCTCTTTTTCATCTGTCAGCGAGTCAATCTTTCGAGTACATTCATATTTGTTATCTAAAAAGCTTGTCTCTTCATCTATATGACAGACTCTGTCCGTTGTTTTTCAACAGTCGCTCAGCAACATGTGAAAAATGTAAAAGTACTTGTAACAAAGGGTTTACGTGATGTACCTCAGCCCCCCCTCTCTCTCTCTCTCTCTCACACACACACACACACACACACATACAACACACACACACACACCTCAAATGTTCTGACAATGCAACATGAGAACTGTAAGATTTCTTTGTGATTTTCTTTGACTTCCTTCCTCTGTCAAGATTCTGAATGCAGTACATAAAAAAATACATTCCAAAAAATTCTAAAATTTGTCTCTACTTATGTAACCTATTTTATTCTACTTCTCATTTCTCTGTTTATTTTATTTTCTTGTACGTATTATTAATTGTATTTCTGTTTATTCCATATCTCTTTGTCTACCTTCGTACCCACACTACTTAAAACAAAACTCAACAACGCATGAAAAGTGTTGAGAAAAGTGCTGACTCTCGGCCTTTGTACCTTAGTGTCTTTCAATCCACGTATCAGCCCAGGCCTTTATAAACAAAACGGTTCTCCTCTAAAACTCCATAGCAAAGATATCTTAACCCTTACATACCTACACACGTTCTCTATCTCACGTATTCCTGTGGCCCTTATCAGATATCTATAGAAATCCTCTTGAGATCAACAAGAGCCCATAGATAAACTCTGTGAACTCGGCTCAACATGTAGAAAGTCTCTGAGTTCTAAGCTCAGTATTCAGAGACTGATGAGCTAAGGATAATCCTCACAGAACACTCACATAAATCTGAAAATCTGTTTTGGAAAGTTGTTTAGGAGAAGATGCTGTGAAGTTAGATGAATGCTCGTAGTCTCTGGAAGTATGGATAGAAGTGTCAAACTCTATGAAACCTGGAGAAAGATAGAAGTGTCTAATAAAATTAATAAAAAACCAACAGGTTCTGTGGAGCCAGAGAAGGCTCACAGTCTCTAAAATTTAGCATACCATTGACAAACTGTGAGGCTGGGGAAAAACTGGCATGAACTGTAGAAATCCACTGAATGCTAACACAGTCTACGAGGCTAAGAACTTTATTTTCTCTAACACTGAGCATGGCACATGTCAATTCTGTGAGACTAGGAGACAGAATGCAAATGCTTGTAAAATTCAGTACGATAGTTATAGATGTTGCGATGCTACTAGAAGGCTCAAAGTCTGAAACCCAACTGTTCATTGGTAAACTCTGAGACAAGGAGATAGATTGCAAGCTCATTTATAAATCAATAAGATACTACCAGATTTTAAGAGGCTAAGAGAAGGCTCTGAGCCTATCTAAAATTCAGAAGGGCAGACAGACTCCGTGAGACTAGGGCGCAAGCTCATAATCTCTGTGAAAATCAACAAAGCACTGGCAGACAATGCGATAAATGAAGAAGAAGAAAAAAAAACTCCGACTCTCTGAATAGAATGCACACAGATTCTCTGAACTCAAACACAACGCTTGCAAACAGCAAACTTGCCAGTCACAGAATCAACGAATTCGTGAAGCCAATCAGGACTCTGTCAAGTCTACAAAGCAGACAAAATAACATCTGCGTTTCGTGAGATGCCGAGTTCTACGTAATCAAAAAGGCACAACACAAAAGGAAGAGGACTGCAAGAGTTCTGAACTACCCTGTTCAAAGTTCGGCATTTCGAGCTCCAATCATAACTGCGCTTCTCCAATATTTCTTCGATTAGTTCGTAGAAAGCAGAGTGGTGCATGGTTGGAATCGATCATCGGGACCCGGAGGAGTTTGCATGCTGGTAGGAATTTATCAATAGAGAGGGTGGTGGCGGTTGTTGTTGGTACAAAGATAACTTGAACTTTAACATTTTCGCTCTCTTCAGCATCCAGACTCCAGTTCTCTCTCTCTCTTTCTCTTTTCCAGAGGTCAGAGAGTCCTCGGCTTTTACTGCTCCTTTCTCTACCCTTTCTAGGAGGAGCAGAATCAAGTCTTAACCAGAAAATTCCGGATATATGAAATAGAAATTACAGAAGAAAGAGAAAGACACACGCACACACACACACACACAGACAAATAAATACAAAGAATACGAAGAAATAAGATGAAGATGAGATGATCAAATAGATACGCAAAGAGAGAGAGAGAGAGAGAGAGAGAGAGAGAGAGAGAGAGAGAGAGAGAGAGAGAGAGAGAGAGAAATGGTACGCAATACAAATGTGAAAATTAGTTTTTATATAATTTATATAACTAAGGTTTGTAAATTATACATTAGGATATATATATATATATATATATATATATATATATATATATATATATATATATATATATATATATATATATATATATATATATATATATGAAGCCAACATAGAAACATACTTTGTAAATTAGTTACATATGAGTAAAAAAGAAACAGGTTTTTAAATGATACATAGAGATATAAGTAAAAAGGAAACACAGGTTTGTAAATGATACATAGAGATATAAGTAAAAAGGAAGCTTAGGTTTGTAAATGATACATAGAGATATAAGTAAAAAGGAAACACAGGTTTGTAAATGATACATAGAGATATAAGTAAAAAGGAAACACAGGTTTGTAAATGATACATAGAGATATAAGTAAAAAGGAAACTAATGTTTGTAAATGATACATACAGATATAAGTAAAAAGGAAACTAATGTTTGTAAATGATACATAGAGATATAAGTAAAAAGGAAACTAAGGTTTGTAAATTATACATAGAGAAATGTAAAAAAGCATATATGGAAATATAAGTATAATTTACATAGATATTTAAACTAAAGTAACGAAAATTATATGTATTAAGGGATAATGGGAAGAAACCAACTCTATTCTCAATGTAGAGATAAATGTGAAAGAAAAAAATGTGAAATTTTACTGTGAAACTCAAAAGTAAAATTTACTTTGAGAATCATAAAAAAAAAATTTTGAAAAAAAAAAAAACTTAGGAAATCACTTTAAAAAAAAACGGAAAATGATACATAAATATTTTGAATATCGTATGTGATATTTATTTTGATAATTGTAAGTACATTTTTTTGTAATCGTACGTGAAAAAATAATTTAAAAATTATACCCCCCCAAAAAAAAGTTTTGAAGATCGTATGTGAAAATTACTTGAATACCATAAGTAAAAAAAAAAAAAAAAACTATTCTGAATATCAAACGTAAACATGGTTTTGAAAATCATGCGAAAAAGAAGTCATTTTGAAAAGCATACGTAAAAAAATAATTTCAAAATCATACTTAAAAAATAATACGTAAATCAAAGGTAAAAATAGTTTTGAAAATCATACGTAAAGAATTATTTTGAAACTAGTACGTGGTAAAAAAAAAAAATATTCATGTAAAAAAAAAATACATAAAAGGCTTATTTTTCAAATAAAATGCAAAAAATAATTTTGAAACCATACGCAAAAAAATTCTTTTTAAAATCAAACGTATCATAATATTTTGAAAATACGTAAAAAATTATTTTTAAAATCATACGTAAAATAATATCGTTGAAAAAGCTTTTGTAAGAAGAATATTGATATCTCCCACTCAAGACACCGCCCTCCTCCAACAGTATAATCCCCCCACCGACAATAAATTCCTTTCTTGGTAATCAATTTTCTGCATTCCTGACGTCACATGGCGTTATCCAATCAATTCCTGCCGTTCTTTCTAACGTCATCCAGAACGGCTTGCCAGTTTGCCAATCTTGAACGTTATAACACTAAAGTTACACTTATTTAACGTAATGATATTCATTAATAATCATAATATTGATATCATCAGCAAAGATTGAACTAATAATAATCTGACCAAACATTTTTAGTCGTATTTCAAACTGACCAATCGCGAAGAAGATGTGTATTCCGGTAAAAAACTGACCAATCATCTTTCACCTTTATTGTGACGTTCTTTCAAACTGACCAATCACGAAGAAGCAATGCATTCCAGTAACAAACTGACCATTTATCCTCGAATCAGTCTGACGCATTTTAAACTGATCAGTCAAGGAGAGGTAATAATTGGTCAATCGCCAGTGTTTATTTAGTATTCCATTATGAATTAACCAATCAGCTTTTACTTCTTTTGTTATGTATTTCAAACTGACCAATCTCAGAGATGATGATTCCAGGAACACACTAACCAATCATCTTCCGCCTCTCTTCTCAGGTATTTTCAAACTGACCAATCAAAGACGAGAAAACCATTACAGTAACACATTGACCAATTATCTTCCACCTCTCTTCTGACGTACTTTCAAAATAACCAATCACAGAGAAGATACCCCATTCCAGTAACACACGGTCCAATCATCAGTCTCCTCCTCTGTGACGCATTTCAAACTGACCAATCATCGACGTGACACATCTACAACTCAGCCAATAGGAAGCTTGCCATCAACTTGGAATTAAGACGCCATAAAGCTCACTTTAGGTGTCCATGTGAGTGTGATAAAGGCAAAACATAAGTAATTACAAATTTAAGGATGACATAAAACAGCGCGGGTGAAGGATAGCGAAGTGCGCAGTACTTATTTCATTCTTTATTTCTCTTCAAGTGGATGACCTCTGAAGAGGTACAAAGAGGAAAATATGGAGGGATATGTTGAATGTGTGTGCGCGTGTGTGTGTGTGTGCTATTTCTAGCACCTGTTCAGTGCTGTAAACTGGGTAGGGCGTGTATGGGTATGGGTGAGTTGCAATGAAATGAAGTGGTGAGGGTAAACCAGCTTTGGTTGTAGGGCTCGAGGGTAAAAGATCTACATCCAGGGCTCCGGGATAAAAGATCTACGTCCACTTGCACGGTGGATGACAGAAGCAGTGTGGCGGATGAATGGTGGGATTGTGGTAAAGCTATATCCCCAAGGAGCTAAAACGTGAAAAGAACCTTGCCCACTTACACTGTGGATGACATAAGAAGTATTGTGGAGGGGGGAATGGTGGTAACCTTTTATCTCCAAGGAGCTAAGAAGTGAGACATGGGGTGAATTTAGTTTCCTGGTGAATGAGTGTGCGCCGACTCGGCCATCCCCATTAAAAGGGAAATTTTCGTTATTGTATATGTAAGCATTTCTGCTCATATTATATTATGATCTGTGAATTTAACAAATGACTCAATATTAGTCTCCGGAATTGCTATCCTATTCTTCATATGCAATTGTATCTTACTACAACAACAATAGCTAGGAGAGCTATTACAAAAACAATAACAACAACGCCAGCAATAACAACAACAACTGTACAGTCGTTACAAGAATCTCTACAAGTGAAGTTAGATAATTACAGACATTTTACATGGTTAATAATAGTTTCAATAACTACAACAATAAAATCATTAACAACAACAACAATAACTCCATCAACAAAAGCAACAGCAATATCAACGACGTTAACAATATCAGCAATAACAAAGACAACATGAGTCGTACAGTCATGCCAAGAAGCTGTAGAAGTGAAATTTGAAATAACATATTTTTCCTGGTTAAAGAAGTATCATTCACAAGGAATATCCTGGTGTGTGTACGATACACGATTTTGTACAAAATGCTGTGCATGATACCAAACTGTCGTACACAATGCCGTACATCATTTCACGTAATACTGAACATAAAACCATAGAAAATGCCGTCCATAGTGTTACACAATATACGTGCATAAAACCATAGAAAATGTCGTCCATAATGTTACACAATATACGTGCACAAAACCATAGAAAATGCCGTGAATAACGCCCGATTTTTTACACTAAGCCGTACAGATAAACGTTCATAAGAGTATACAGTATACTGTACGTATGACCATGCGAATTGCCGTACATAACGCCAGATTGTCCTACACAATACCAGATTATGGCACATATGGGCGTGCAAATAATAGCACAAAAAGGCATAGTACCATACAAAATACTGTACGTAATACTGATGTTCATATATAATGCCGTACATACGGCAGTACAAAATGTCATACTATCGTACATAATGCCATAGAATATCATATACACTAACGTACTTAATACAAAACTGTACAATGCCTTACAATTATAATCATAAATAACACCTTAAAAAACACAGAAAAATATTACGTCAGAAATGTCGAACAAAATTTCACACGATATATCGTACAAAGTACCATCGGCCATAGAATATCATATATACTACCGTACTTAATACAGTGCCTTACAATTACAATCATAAACAACATCCTAAAAACATCGAAAAATATTAATACCGAAATGTCGAGCAAAATTTCACACGATATATCGTACAAAGTACCATCGGATATGTCGAACAAAATACCAGATTGTCATTGTACATGCCGTACACAATGGTAATAAATATAGACCTATCAATAATTCAGGAAATGTCGTCTAGATAATGGGGAGCTCTGACCCCCCCCCTCTTCCCGTTAAATCTATGATGATGAGTGGATTATTAATTATGAGATATATGAGAAGTACAGAAATGTTATTATTGCCACGTGTGAGAACTTGAAAGACTTCAACTTGAAAATCTCTCTCTCTCTCTCTCTCTCTCTCTCTCTCTCTGGAGTGTGTCCCGCCATCTTTCGGAAGCGGACGACGACTGTGTAATCTCTACAGTTATTGCTGATTTCTGAGGGTTCTACAGCGCAGTTTGATTCCTCACCGTGGCGAGATTCATAGTAAGATACAGACATCATTTTAGTGTCAACAGTGCTTTTTGGGGTCTTTTTGGACTTAGTCTGTAGTTTCGAGAAAAAACTATCTGCCAGTGGTAAGACCCCATTCGTTTGGCGGACTCGGATTTGCGCATGCGCAGTACGACGTGGGGTGACGGCATGTTGCTTCCCCCCCTCGTTGACGTCTCTCCAAGCTAGTGTTGCCACCTCACCAGATATCATGGACTATTCAGGACCATCCTCCTTGGCGGATATCGAGGCCGACACAGCCCTGTGTGACGAGGATGGCCAGGATATGAGGGATTGGCCTACTCTTCCACCATGTAGACATCAGCAGCCACCAGCTGGGGCTATGTGCTCTCACCCTCATCCTCAACTACTGAACTCTGCCTCCTCTAAACGCCCCATAGACGATGGGTCTGATTCCAGCAGTGCCTCAACGTCGCCTGCTGCCAAAACTCACAAGACAGACAAGGATGCTGTTCCACATGCAACCTCTGGCAGTCCCCTGCCCTGCCCTCTTCCTCCTGCTGTACCTTTGTTACCTCCTTCAGCTACCTCTTCATCACTCCAGTCAGCTGCACTCTCGTCGCTCCCATCTGCTGCCCCAGCCTTTGCTCCTCGGGCAGATTATGTCAAGCTGGGCTTCCAAGAAAATCCCTCCAGTGAAGTGAAGCTTCGTTGGCTTACTGATGTCACCAAAACTTTTCGTCTCAATCGGGAGCTGGCTGAGGTGAAGATGTCTTCGGTTACATCACGCTTTGTCTACATCTCGAGGCGTCGCAAGGACATCATTGACAGGGTCACGAGTGGGGATTTTCTTTCTTTACGTTGCAATATTCAGGACTCAATTGAGCGGCCCCGTAAGTTCCCAACATACCTCGTTACTCGCTACCCTATTGCACTTGACCCTTCCCTTGCCAAGGAGCTACCAGGAGTGCACACTGCTCGACGGTTCCTTCAGGACGGGGAGCCCATCAACCGTATTGTCATCACCTGGAGTCTCCCTGAACCACCCCCACCAGTCGTTGAGTTTTCCTTTCTCCCTTGCCTCCCTTCCTGTGAATTGCGCAGGATGAAGGACGAGCAGCCTTGGTGTTTTAAATGCTGGGGTATTGGCCATATCTCACGCTATTGTTCTGCTCCGGCCAGATGTGCATGGTGTGCTGCTGCCCATGACACACGCTCCTGCCCGCACCGTATACCTGCCTCATCTGCTGCTGCCGCTGCTTGTGATACTGCTTCTGGATCCACGTCTCAGCCTCCGCCGGACACTTCACAGTGGAAGTGTGTTCGGTGCAACATGCCTGGGGTCAACGTCTGGCATGGCTGTGCTAGACGGTCTCATGCCACACCACCAGAGCGCGCTCCACTGCCCCCGCCACCGCCCATCGCCGCGCCTTCCTCTCTACGTCCTCCTGACTCTGCTGACATCATTGCTCTCCGTAAGGCTGTTGCTACCCTGGAGTCCCGCTGTACAGCTCTCACAGCTCGCCTTGATACCATAGGTGCCCGCATTGACAGTATGGTCACCCAGCAAGATACAATGGAAAGGACTCTCGCAAGTTTGGTCGAGTCTCATCAAGCTGTTGTTGACACCATCACGACTCTCACTGACAAGTTTAATAAGGTCGCCTCCCACCTTGAGAAGTTGACTGATGTGCAGCCCAGGTCTTCTTCATCCCATGCTCTGTCTGCTAGTGCCCCGCCCACTTCTGCCTTCCGCAAAAATAAGAATAAGATTCGCTAGTCGCATACAATTTCATGCCATCTCTTGGAATGCCTTTGGAATTAGACACTCTCCTAAACTCACTGCACTTAGAGCCTATGTTTATCGTCATCATCCGCAGGTTATTTTCATACAAGAGGCTTTTCCTGGTGGTGCACCACCAGGGGAGGAGGCTCCTATGCTCACAGGGTATGTTTCATATGTGCATTATACCAGAAGAGGACTCATTACCTACATTCATTCCTCCATACCTCACATGCTCCTTGGTTCTTCTGCACAAGTTGATATGACCTTTCAGCTCTTTGAAATCACTGTCGGGAATGGTACTCTTCGATTGTGCAATGTCTACTCTGCCCCAGGTGTGATTAATCTACCAGCCCTTCCAATACCTACAGACAGTGGAATGATCTATATGGGGGATTTTAACGCCAGACACCCCGCCCTTGGTGACTCATCTCTCACTCCCAATCGCGGTGGCAAGCCTCTGCTCGACTACATCCGCCGCTACCGCCTCACCCGCTGGGATACTGGTGGTGCCACACACGCTCGTGGGGGTACTGTAGATCACATTCTCACAACTGGCCTTGTGGAACCTAATGTCTCCTGCTCTTCTATCCCTTCTCTCTTTTCTGACCATGTTGCCCTTAGCCTGAAATACTCCATACTTCAGACTCCAGCTACCCTCTCCCATCACCGCACCCGCATCTCTATCCCTCCCAAATACTGTCCCACTTATATTTCCTTTATCTCTCACCTCCTTCCCACTTTTGATCTCCTTTCTCCAGACAGCTTATACAACTCACTGGTGGATTCTACACATGACTTCTACACGCATTATGTTCTCAGACCACACGTTCCACGTCGCCCTGAGGCCCATTCCTGGACTTTGGATCAGCGTATTGCCCAGGCGGAAAGGACAGCTGTGGATGCTGGACTCTCCTTTCAAAGACAGCCCACCCCTGACCACCTGCACCAATATCAGTTGGCGAGGGATGATCTAGTTGCCCTGCAGAAGTGTGTGCACACGGAGTATTGGCAGAAATTTACGGATAGTATTAACCATCAGACTAGCACTGGGACTATGTGGCATCTTATAAGGAAGGCTGTCAAGAAGAAACCCACCTGTGCTCTACACCACAGTCCACTTGAGTACGCTCAGGACCTCATTACTACCTGGTCAGCACAGTCACAAACTTGCAACCTTCCCGGGAACGTTCAAGAGGCACTCTCCACCCACCGCAGTGTTCGTAACCTCCGCCTAATGGGTGCATTACTACAGACGGATGAAGAGGATGACATCCCATTCACAGAGGATGAACTACGACGTGCTCTTGCTAGGATTAAGGCTACTGCCCCTGGGGAGGATGGTCTTACATATCAAGTTCTCCGTCTTCTTCAGAAAGTTCCTGGTAACCCCCTACTGCGCCTCTTCAATCTTTGCTTTTGCTTGGGGCATGTGCCCTCTGCCTGGACCAGAAGCACTATTATTCCTCTACCAAAACCTGGAACCGACAAATTTAGGCCTATCTCCCTCACCTCCTGCTTCAGCAAAGTGTTTGAACGCATCCTTCTTGCCCGGCTCATGCACCGTCTACAGGATAAACTCTCCCCCAGTCTTTATGGTTTCCTCCCACAACGGAGCACACATCACTGCCTCGCTGAACTCTACACCCGTCTTTCTCCCACCAGTGTGGTCGCCTTCCTGGACCTCAAATCTGCCTTCGATATAGCCAACAAGGAAATTATTCTTGACCAGCTGGTGGACTTTGGAGTTCGGGGGAACATACTGAAATGGATACGGGGATATCTCTGCAACAGAACATCAAGCGTCCTTTTTAAAGGGTCGTATAGCTCCTATGAACGGTTTGAACTGGGTACTCCTCAGGGGGGTGTGCTAAGTCCTTTTCTATTCAATATCCTTATGCATCGTCTACTCTCCCTCCTTCCTGTCATCCCCGGTACTACAGTTACCTGCTATGCGGACGACATATGCATCCACACGACCTCAACTCACGACCTTCAGCACATGCTCCATGACTTTTACGTGTCTGCTACCTCCTGTGGCCTTATTATCTCCCCAGAAAAAAGCAGGATTTTTACTTCACGCAACTGCAGAGCACTGCCCGCATTCGCCATGGGTGGTAATGTCATCCCTCACTGCACACAGTACACGTATTTAGGTGCACCTGTCCGGATCACCCCAGCTATACCTGCTCGTCAACGAATTCATCCCTTTGT